>BQNB010203178.1:0-10782 GCA_026074375.1 Tanacetum coccineum | reverse complement strand
AACAAGGCACAGGTGACTTTTGGAGTACATATTGTTTTGTTAACATGGTTTATAGCAGTCAGCACTCAGCTGAGTAACCGAATGTGACATATTTACTTTGAGAGACAAATTAATTCTTCGGAGTTAATTTCTTTTTTGGTCCCTGTGGTTTTCCGGGTGTTTAAGTTTTTGCGGTTTTCCAGGTGTCTAAGTTTTAGTCCACTAGTTTAAAAAATATCGGATTCGGTCCAAATTCAAACACCCTTTACGGGTAGGTCCATTTTTACCAACACCATTAGTCAGACTTTGTTTGACAGTTAAAAAAGGGGTATTTCAGTCATTTCACTCAACCACGCACTCACTTTTTTCTTCACACAAACATAAGCAAAAAACACTCACCCCACGCCTAACATGTTCTAATGTGTTACGTTGTATGTCTTAATATTTCTTCATGTATATTAGCTAACGGCTAGTGAAATATTGTTCATTGGTGTCTTATAAAGATAGAAGAATTGCTTGATGAATGTCACAAATAATAATAGATTGTTCATTGGTTACTTTCAGAGGTGAAAGAATAGGTTGATAAATGTCATTGATTGTTAGATGGTTTCTTTCGAAGCTAGAAAAATAGCTTGACGAATGCCATATCTTTTCAAAAGGGAAACTAACTATAAACAGAAACATCAATGAACTCAACAATTGTTGTTGTAAATAGTGTAAGAAAACTATGTTCTTGCAAAACGTATATTTTGGTGCTACGCACAATTTGAGAAAATTTATGTCGTTCTAATCCTTCCGACTAAAAAAACAATACTACCTATGCGCACAATACTTTCAAACCCATACAATTTATACTTTCAACACAAACGAATGTATTTACCCTCCAGTGAAATTTGATGCCGCTCCCTCTAGAGGTGTCAAATGGGTTGACCCGACCCGACCCCGACCCAAACCCGATAAGGCCTTATAAGATCGGGTTGATTCGGGTCCAATTTAGCTTATCGGGTCAACCCGATAGCCTAATAGGGTCGGGTTAGGGTCCTAGTTGGTTTTTTATCGGGTTATCGGGTCAACCCGATAAACCCGATAAGATATAATGACATATTAACAATTTTTTTAATTTTTGACCAAAAGCCATTAACAACTCTTCCTTATAATTAGTTATTATTGAAGACTTGACTGGCATTTGCCGGTTATCAAAGAAAATGATACCTTTTGAAGACCTTATAAAAGAAAGAGAAAACACAGAGAAAGAGCATCTTCCATTTTATGAAGAAAAAACCCTCACTAAAATTATCCACATCCAGATGTTCCAAGACTTTAGACTTTCAAATTATTGTATCTCCTATTCCATTAGAACAGACGTTAGAACATTTTTTTTTTTTTTAATGAATTTGTCTTTTAATATTTTCTAATCTTCGTTGTAAATTGAGATTATGTTTTTGTAATGCTATACATCTTCTTGTATGTTCTTTATAATCTATTACATATTCTCCTGTTAATAACTCATGTCTCATTCTATCTATATTTCCTTTATTTCTTCTTATAGTAGTTACATACCATTCTATTTCCTTTTTAATTTTTTGTGAGTAATAACTCATTTTAATTGTTCGTAATTTTCTACTTCTGAAGGAACATAATTGTACGTAGAATCACTCTTATTATCTTCTTCATATAAAGGTTTAGGAATAGGGGTATTGAAATCAACACCTTTCATTCTCAAAGATTGAGCTCTTTTTAAATATAACTTTTCTTCTTCATTTATAAAATTTGAAGGAATATATGTAGATGTAGAATGTCTAGATGATTCTCCTATCTTATTACCAAAAGATATTTCTATATTTCCATCTGTAATTTCTACTATATTAGCTATATCTTTATTTAATTTTAAAGGTTTAATCTTAACCAACTCTTCTAAATTCCAGGTTTGATTTCTAGTTATTTCATCCCATCTTAATCTTTTAGGGGTACATATCGAAGAATTTTCTAAATTAGCTTCAAAAATAACAGTTTCGTCTTTAGTTCTATCTATTTTAGAACGTGGATCTACCGTAGTAGTCATAGTCTTATAGTATACTCTATATATAACAACTAAGGGGTCTGAACCTTCCTTTATCTCTATATTCTTAGTTTTTATATCTAGTGTTAATACATCTAGAATATTTGGATCATTTAATGCTATGGTAAAATCTGGATAACAGTTAAAATATATGGGACCATTGCATATATTAGATTCTGCTAATGCTAATAATGATTGATCAAACTTAAGTAATCTAGCATCTCTTAGTATCATACAAATAGGGGCATTAATTCCTAATCTAGTTAAAGGCTTTATTGCTATTTGAACTAATCCAATATGTAAGAATTTGTTTGACTTTCTATGTTCTTTAATAGCTTTTGCAGAAAATAGTTTTATACTTTGATGATCTTGTAATAATGGTAAAGTTTTTTCAGTAGTATTAATTGAATAATTTTGAAAAAATTCGAAAGATCCGATTGTATATAAAGTTTTAATATCTTGTTTAGGAATACTCCAATTTTGTAAACTATTTTCTATATTCGAAATCATAATTTCAACTGAATTTGTATGATCTTGTTCTTCTTCAATATCAGAAGAGGAACCATTCTTTCGGTTAAGTAATAATTTTGATAATCTTTTCATAATGGATTATTTAGATAATTATATGAAAAATCAGCTGAATAAAGTTTTATGATTACCTTAATAACTATTTCCACGGGAACATCCCCATATCATCCGGGTCTGGCCGTCTTACGCTCTTCTGCGGCTAATCCAACGGATATGATCGACAGGACTTACCAACGTAGTCATATTATTCATGTAATATAAAACTTATCTATTGATTTAGCATAATATTAACGAAATAATTCATTACTTTGAAGATTACAAGTTTATTAACTTTTCCTTAAAATGGCTCTGATACCAATAGGGGACAGGATCACAAAAAATAACTATGAAGAAGAGGATTAAAACAAATCAGAAGATGAATCAAGTAGTGATAATGATAATAAATCAGAAATTTGTGATTGCATTGGAAATTGTAATTGTGATTACAAAGAAATAAATACTATAAATGATGACAATGATATAGAATCAATAATAGAATTATTAGGTCAAATTAAAGATCCAAAATTAAGACAAATCTATATAGAAAAATTAGAAGAAAAATTAAAGAAAAATAAAACCATTGAAAAGAATAAACAAACTTACAATTTCAATGAAATATGTAAAAGATTTAATAAAAAAGAATCGTTAACAATCAATGAACTACAAGAAGAATTAAATAATGTGAAAACTGAAGTAACAATAATGAAACAAAAAATAAAGATATTAGAAGAAAAAACATTAAATGAAGAACCAAACAGAGAAAGCACTTCAACTATAAATCAAGAGTTAATTAACAATATTCAAAGTATGAGTTCTCAAAAATGGCATACAAAAGTAAATATAACCATAAATGGAGAATTTAAACTATCATTAATAGCCTTATTAGACTCCGGACCAGACTTAAATTGTATTCAAGAAGGACTTATTCCAACAAAATATTATGAAAAGTCATCACAAAGAGTAGCTGGATTCAATGGATCTAGGCTAAATATAAATTACAAATTAACTAATGTTCATATTTGTAAAGAAAATTATTGCTTCAAAACTCATCTCATATTAGTAAAAAATTTAAGTTCTCAAATTATTTTGGGATCACCTTTTATAACAAATTTATATCCATTCAGTGTTAGTAATAAAGGACTTTCTACAAATATCTTTGGAAAAGAAATAACTTTTGAATTTATAAATCCTATAAAAATAAGAGATATAAATATTGTAGAAAATAAAAAGAAACACATTAAATATCTTGTTAATGAGATAGACGATATACGAATTAAAAATCAATTACAAGATAGTTATATAAAAAATAAAGTTACAAATTTAGAAGAAAAATTTAAGAAAAATGTATGTGCTACTACACCAAATGCTTTCTGGAAAAGAAAGCAACATATAATAGAATTACCTTATATTAAAAATTACAATGAAAAAGACATTCCTACTAAATCAAAGTCCATACATATGTCTCAGGAACTTGAAGCTCATTGTAAAAAAGAAATACAAGAATTATTAGAAAAGAAGCTAATAAGATCCTCAAAGTCTCCTTGGTCGTGTTCAGCCTTTTATGTTATGAATCAAGCTGAAATAGAAAGAGGAGCGCCAAGATTAGTAATAAATTACAAACCATTAAACAAAGTTTTAGAATGGATAAGATATCCTATACCCAATAAAAGAGATTTGCTAAAGAAATTATATAATTCAAAAATATTTTCAAAATTTGATATGAAATCAGGTTTCTGGCAAATACAGATAAGTGAAAAAGATAAATATAAAACAGGATTTAATGTACCCTTTGGACATTATGAATGGAATGTAATGCCCTTTGGTTTAAAAAATGCCCCATCAGAATTTCAGAATATTATGAATGATATAATAAATCCTATAAGTAATTTTGCAATTGTTTATATTGATGACGTATTAATATTTTCTAAAAATATAGACCAACACTTCAAACATTTAAACATATTCTATGATATCATATTCAAAAATGGTTTAGCTGTTTCACCAACTAAAATAAGTCTTTTCAAAACAGAAATAAGATTTTTAGGCCATGATATAATTCAAGGAACCATTAAGCCAATAAGAAGAAGTTTAGAATTTACTAGTAAATTTCCAGATGAGATAAAAGATAAAAAACAATTACAAAGATTTCTAGGGTGTTTAAATTACATACATGATTTTTTCAAAAATTTAGGAAGTTTATGTAAACCTTTATACAATAGACTAAAAAAGAATCCTGAACCCTGGACAGAAAACCATACAAAAATAATTAAAGAAATAAAAAATAAGATCAAAGAATTACCGTGTTTAAATATACCTCACCCAGAAGCATATCTGATAGTAGAAACAGATGCTAGTGATATAGGATATGGAGGAATACTTAAGCAAAGATTAAAAGATAGTAAAACAGAATCATTAGTTAGATTTTATTCAGGATCTTGGAATGATACTCAAAAGAATTATTCTACTATTAAAAAAGAAATTTTAAGTATTGTTTTAAACATAAAGAAATTTGAAGATGATCTTTATATGAAACCTTTTTTATTAAGAATAGATTGTCTTTCTGCAAAATCTATAATAGAAAAAGATGTCAAAAATTTGATTTCTAAACAGATTTTTGCTAGATGGCAAGCTTTATTAAGCAATTTTGATTTTAAAATTGAACATATTAAAGGAGAAAACAATCATATACCAGATTTCTTATCAAGAGAGTTTTTACAGGGATGAGTTCAGATAAAAAGATTGTTTTACCTAAACCAAGATTACCTACTCCTTTTACACCAAGAATGCCATCACCCCCATCTCCAATAACTCAAATTCAAAACAGATTTATTCCTATTACACCATACCCATCTACCACTCCAATAGCAAGACCGACTTATTCTGTGTTAGCAAAATTACAAGGAATGCCACCCTCTCCAAATCCCTATCATAGATCACCAACCTCAGCCTCTTCATCCACTAACAAGACAGAATTTCATATTAACCCAAACACACAAGTTATAAAAATTCTTGAGTCTTTTGAAGAACAAAAATTAAATCAAGGATTTTCTGTTTTACTAGATTATTTATTTCCTCAAGAAGCAAATTTTTATAAAAATGATTTTCAAACAAGACAGTATTATGAAGCCATTTTGTTAGACAGTGGTTCTGTACAAATTCGTCATAATTATAGTAAAACTGAACCAGAGAAAATTGAATTTAGTAAAGTCAAAATTATCAAAATAATTTCTCCAAAAGAATGGGGAAATAGACTTTTTACAAACAGAACTTTATCATGTTATCCAGACTACCTAGCTTATAATTATCATGATTATACAGAAGCATGGGATAAAGCGTTTTTATTAAAAGCAGATTTTCATACTTGGTTTTTTCATTTTGCTGAAAATTTTTCTTTAGATTACCCAAAGTGGTTTGTAAAATGGTTTAAATTAATGGGTCAAATCCCGGAAAGCTTTCCTACCAAAGTTTTAGAAGGATATAATCAGTATAAAAACATGTTTTTACAAGAAGGTGTACCTTCATTTGAGTACACTCTCCAGTTTTTTGCCATATTCAAGTTACCATGGATATTATCGTTTACCCATAAAAAGAAAGAAGCTGAAGGAACTTCACCACCATTACTAATAAGACAATTTAGTGTAAAATGGTGGAAACAAGTCAAAGAAGAACAAGCAAACAAGGAAGCAGTCATTAAATACTATAACAGTCTTATTCAAGAATCTCCCAATACATCTACCATTAGAACTAATTCAGTCTCTAGGTTATCAAAATCAAACAAAGAACTAGCCCAGAAGATTAAAGATTGTGATGATGATGAAGAATTTGCAAGATTAATGAATCTTATTAGGAATTCCCCAACTCCTAGTGAAGATTTGTTTCAAGATTCTCAAGATCCCTATGATAGTATAGATTTATTATAAAATGTAATCTTTGTCAAAAGAAATAAGAAAAGTAGAAATAATGTAAAGATAGCTAGGATTTCTAGAAGGAATACTATTCAAGACGTAAGCGATGACGATAGAAGAAAGCATTATTGAAGATAGTGGCAAACAAAAGAAGATATTATTGAAGACAGCTGTGTACTACTTTATTAAAGAAAGATTGAAGACAGATGTATTCCATTATTGAAGACTTGACTGGCATTTGCCGGTTATCAAAGAAAAGAATACCTTTTGAAGACCTTATAAAAGAAAGCGAAAACACAGAGAAAGAGCATCCTCCATTTTATGAAGAAAAAACCCTCACTAAAATTATCCACATCCAGATGTTCCAAGACTTTAGACTTTCAAATTATTGTATCTCCTATTCCTTTAGAACAGACGTTAGAACAGATTTCGATTTCTAATCAAAGTTGTAATCCAGATTTCAAAGGTATAATTTTATAACAGATTTCCATATTCAGTCTTCTCTTATGAATTTTTTAAATTTCTTATTGATCATAACGAATTTAATTTTTATAATAGAAGTTATGATTTACATGATTTATTGTACTATCCAATTAGAACTTTTTATTATATATTATTCGAACAAATAATTTCAATTTAGTTGTTTTTTGTGATCCTGTCCCCTATTGGTATCAGAGCCATTTTAAGGAAAAGTTAATAAACTTGTAATCTTCAAAGTAATGAATTATTTCGTTAATATTATGCTAAATCAATGGATAAGTTTTATATTACATGAATAATATGACTACGTTGGTAAATCCTGTCGATCATATCTGTTGGATTAGCTCTATGAGAATGAAAGGTGTTGATTTCAATACCTCTATTCCTAAACCTTTATATGAAGAAGATAATAAGAGTGATTCTACGTATAATTATGCTCCTTCAGAAGTAGAAAATTATGAACAATTAAAATGAGTTATTACTCACAAAAAATTAAAAAGGAAATAGAATGGTATGTAACTACCATAAGAAGAAATAAAGGAAATATAGATAGAATGAGACATGAGTTATTAACAGGAGAATATGTAATAGATTATAAAGAACATACAAGAAGATGTATAGCATTACAAAAACATAATCTCAATTTACAACGAAGATTAGAAAATATTAAAAGACAAATTCATTAAAAAATGTCTAAACTAGATATGAAGTATTTAAAAGATGAAATATATAATGAATATAATAAAGATATTTTAAACTGGTATCTCTTAAATTTTATTGAAGATGAAAAAACAATTCATAAAATCGAATGGACTATGTTTGTTTTTGAACATAAAGAAAATATACCATTTTTTGCTTGGTTTCAAGTATATTGCATAGAAAATAAAATGGATTTTCCTAATAATAATCAGATACAAGAAACTACAAATATAAACAAAACATACATTGATTTAGAAACTAAAGAAAAAATAATAAGTATTCATCCCCTTGAAACTAATATTTTAATAAATAAATAATTTATTAGAATAAATTTATCTAAAGATAACGAAGAACAAAAGAAATGTTTATCTACAATTATATATCAGAATAATTATACCAATGAAAAACTAAATACTATAGGACAACAATTAAACCGAATAGAAAATTGTAACTCAGAAGCAAGCACTTTACAAAATAATCAAGCAAGTACTTCTCAAACTAATCAAATAGAAATTGAAGATAATCTTATGTTTATACCATACAATATAAATAAACCTATAAACTTAGGAAAGCAAGATCATCTCATATTACAAGAAATTGAAGATAAATTATCTAAACTACAAATATCAAATACTAATGAAGAAATAAATTCTGAAGATGATATTTCAGAAATAGAGGATCAATTTAGAGAAGACAATTTAGATACACAAGTAAATAAAATGAAGTTTAAAAATATTTATACCCCTAGACCAGTAGCGAGAGAATATTATAATAGACCAACATTACCAGACATGCAAAACGAAGAAAGGCAACGAGCCTTATATGATGGATTATCAATATATGAATGGAATTTAGAAGGACAAAAAAAACATCAAATAATGAATGTATTACAAGAAATGTCTATGGCATCCAATGCATATAAAACACATAAGAATAATGAAACACAAATTATAGAAATTCTTATATCAGGGTTCACATCTTATGTTGTAAAAGTTGGAGGGATCAGTATATAACAGATGGCTTGAACAAGGATATAAATGATTTAAAGCTAAGAAAACTGAATAGTAAACACATGAACATGGGGGGGGAGATCAAGTACAAACTCAAGAAGAATGATATGGTTAACACTTTAAATCATTGTTATTTCAAAAAACTTTGTTGGAGACCCATCTATTTTTAAAGAAAAAAGCTCTGCTATATTATTAAATTTAACATGCAGAAAATTATCAGATTTTAAATGGTATAGAGATGTTTTTATAACTAAAGTAACAACTAGACCTGACTGTAGAGAAGCCTATTGGAAAGAAAGATTTATTGCCGGATTACCTAAAATATTTGCTGAACGAATAAGAAGTAAATTATCAAATCATTATAAGGGACAAATTCCATATAGAGAATTAACCTATGGAGATATTATTAGTTATATAAATCAAGAAGGATTAAATATATGTTCCGAATTAAAATTAAAATATCAAATTAAGAAAGAAGGTATAAATAGTAAAAAAGAATTAGGAAATTTTTGTGAACAATATGGTTTTGAACCCTTAAGATTACCTAATACCAATTCAAAAAGAGTAGTAAAAGAAAACAAATATAGAAGATATAAAAAGCCTAATAAAAAATATAGAACGTATGAAGATAATAAAATATATCACAAAAGAAAAGGAAACTATAAAAGAAATTTAAATAATAAAATTTTTAAAAACAATTATAGAGATAATAACTATAAAGATACTATAATATGTTATAAATGTGGTAGGCAAGGCCATACCTCAAAAAATTGTTATACAAAGAAAAAGATTAATGAACTTCATATTTCTGATAAACTTAAAAGTCAAATAATGAAGATAATGATAAATAAAGAAAGTGATATATCAGATTACGAAGAAGAAGATTTAAACATATTAAAAGAAGAATCAAGTAATGATAATGAATCAAAAATTTGTGATTGCATTGGAAATTGTAATTGTGATTACAAAGAAATAAATACTATAAATGATGATAATGAAATAGAATCGATAATAGAATTATTAGGTCAAATTAAAGATCCAAAATTAAGACTAATTTATATAGATAAATTATAAGAAAAACTAAAGAAAAATAAAACTATTGAAAATAATAAACAAACTTACAATTTCAATGAAATATGCAAAAGATTTAGTAAAAAAGAATCATTAACAATCAATGAACTACAAGAAGAACTAAATAATGTAAAAACTGAAGTAACAATAATGAAACAAAAAATAAAGATATTAGAAGAAAAAACATTGAATGAAGAACCAATCAGAGAAAGTACTTCAACCATAAATCAAGAATTAATCAATAATATTCAAAGTATGAGTTCTCAAAAATGGCATACAAAAGTGAATATAACCATAAACGGAGAATTTAAACTATCATTAATAGCTTTATTAGACTCCGGAGCAGACTTAAATTGCATTCAAGAAGGACTTATTCCAACAAAATATTATGAAAAGTCATCACAAAGAGTAGCTGGATTCAATGGATCTAGACTAAATATAAATTATAAATTAACTAATGTTCATATTTGCAAAGAAAATTATTGTTTCAAAACACATTTCATACTAGTAAAGAATTTAAGTTCTCAAATTATTTTGGGATCACCTTTTATAACGAACTTATACCCATTCAATGTTAGTAATAAAGGACTTTCTACAAATATCTTTGGAAAAGAAATAACTTTTGATTTCATAAACCCAATAAAAATAAGAGATATAAATATTGTAGAAAATAAAAAGAAACACATTAAATATATTGTTAATGAGATCGAAGATATACGAATTAAAAATCAATTACAAGATAGTTATATAAAAAAATAAAGTTACAAAAATAGAAGAAAAATTCAAAAATAATGTTTGTGCTACTACTCCAAATGCTTTTTGGAAAAGAAAACAACATATAATAGAATTACCTTATATACAAAATTACAACGAAAAAGACATTCCTACAAGATCAAAATCTATACATATGTCTCAAGAACTAGAATCGCATTGTAAAAAAGAAATACAAGAATTATTAGAAAAGAAACTAATAAGATCTTCAAAGTCGCCTTGGTCATGTTCGGCTTTTTAT
>BQNB010203177.1:0-10782 GCA_026074375.1 Tanacetum coccineum | reverse complement strand
TTATAGTGAAAAATGAGTATAAATTAGATTTTTTTTTTGAAAATTAAAAAACTTAGCCATTGTGTTTTTTTTTGCAACGGTTACATATGTTTTCATTTGTCTTTTTTCACGTCGTGACTATGGCGAATTGGTTAGTTTTGAGCTATGGCGAGCGGTGGTGGTGTGGTGGCGAAGGCTGTGGTGAAGCCACGTCAACTGTGGCGAGCCACCACTGCCACCATACTCCTTTCTCTCATATATATTTTTTGATAAAAATAAACGTGTCAAAGTTTAAATTGAACTTTTAAAACGATTTTGAGTCTCATTAGTATTGAGATATATGAGTCCGTAACCGAACCCTTCAATTTAAACAAAATATGAATTGTCACATATCATCTTATACATTTTTTATCTAACAAAAATATGCAATGATTCTATTTAGTATTATTAAATACAAAAGGCAAAGGTAAAAAAATAATTAAAAAATGGAAAAAAAAAAAATAATAAAAAAATCATAACAAAGTAGAAAATAAATAAAAACAAAAAAGGTAAGAAAAACTAAGAAAAAAAACATCAAGAGGTGTTAAGACATCCCCTTCACATCTAGTTCAATAACAGGTTTATGCCTCTTACTGCCTCTTAATGATCAGGAAAAAAAAAACGCTCTTAACACTGCTTTCCTCTTACCGCCTCTGAATGACATGAAAAAAACAAATAGTCTTAATGACCCAAATGTCTGACCGCGTCTGAATGAGTTAGATTAAGATGTTGTTAAAAGACATTTCTGAAAAAACAAACACCACTTTCAACGCCATTTTTACCACACCAATGATGCTCACGCTCCATTCATTTGATGCTGATAAGAGGCATTAAGACATGACCACCATCTCTGATTGAGTAAGAGCTTCAAGGTCTATCCATGTCTGACTCGAGAAAAAAAAACACGCCAAAGGTCTGACCGCGTCTTTTTTTTTAACGACAACTTTATTAAAAAAACTAGCAAGGAGCTAGAAAGACATTACAAAGAAATAAGATAGGGGTTTTTTAACCAATACTCCCAAGAAAAAGCCCTATTACATCTACTAGAACACTATAAAAAGGACCAAGAAACAATGTCATCAAAAATCGTCGAACGATTTGGAGGCAAAGCGTCAAAGACCAACTGATTTCGAAGCCTCCAAATCCGCCACCAAGCAACATAAAAACCACCTTCTAAAATAGACTTGAGACGGGAAGAAAGCCGAAAGGATAAGAACCAAGCATCCCAATCCGAGAAAGAACAAATCTCCTGCCAATCCAAATCCCACCAACGACAAATTTTACGAAGAACAACCCGAGCCACGTCACATCGAAAGAAAACATGCTGAACATCCTCCATAGCAGCATTACAAAGAGGACACAGATGAGAATCCAACAAAACACCTCTACGGCTAAGATTGACTCTAGTAGGTAACCTATCACGACGAGCACACCAAGAAAAAACATTAACTTTAATAGGAATGAATTTTACCCTCTGTTTCCAACATCCGCGAAGGGAGAAACAATCATCAAATAAATTCTGATTGACATTAACCTGAACCTCCACTCCCGACAAATCGACAGTCCACCTATCTTAGGAAGACGAAGAGGACATCCGAGTTCAGAATTGAAAATGGTCATCCCACTGCGCCGGTGGCTCAGCTCCATCACGCACGTCCCGACGAAAAAAGCGAGACCCGAAGAATCTCCCATTTTAAAGCCCCACAATCTCCTTATCCAATCGAGAGCAAACAAACGGGGAACTGAACATAAAGAAGGGGCACAACTAACCATACATCATACCAAAAACATTCTACAAACGCCGTCCTAATCTGCTCTTACAATGCGAATGAAATTAAACATAATCTTCAAAGATTTACTTCACGTAAAAAATAAGAGCACCAAATCGAGGTTGATTGGTCACATAAGAATCAAACTGTGAGTCATAAATCGCTTGAATAACTTACACCATAAAGAGCCATCGCCATAAATGAACGCCACAACCATTTCAACAAAGAGCACTGATCACGCAAAGAAACCGAGACACCAAACAACATTCGTTTTGGGACGCTAAGACATTGTCCCAGCTACCCACGGAAATCTTCTATCCGAAGAAATCAACACCGTTGAAGAACTACTACGGAATAGATTCCATAGTCTTCAACAACGCTTTTAGGAACCTTAAAGAATTGACATATAATAATATTGGAGAGGCCCCAAGAATCGGATTTAAAAGGTCAATCTGCCGCCTAAGGAAAGGTTTGTAACCTTCCATTTAGATACCAGGCGTTGATTTGTTCACCAAGCCAACCCAAGCCGACTTTTCGAGATATACACTCCCCCAACCTCCACACCTAAAACGAAAAGATTGTTCAAAACAGCACACCCGATCCTATATCGCCGACTGCAAAACCAACTTCTGAGAAACCCCGACACCCAAGACTTGGCTCTTAGCAAGTTGATCTAATACCCGAACCAAGATGGAACAATTAAGAACATTAACATATTAAGTAATTTTCTGTTCGGACCACTCTCCAGATGTACATGGCTATCGTCAGCAAAAAAAGATGAGAAATATTAGACCGAGCCCTGCACATATGAAAACCTTTAAACAGCCCATCTCAATCAACACGGGAGAAAGAGATATGTAACGCCCATAATAAGATAGAAAAGATAGGGGGCAAGGATCCACCTTGTTTCAACCCACAACAAAAAGGGAACTCGGACGTTGGGCTACCATTAACCAATATGGAAGCCATGGAGGAAGTAAAAGTACCACGGATCCACCTACACCAATTCGGCCCAAACCCAAACGCTTGAAGAATATCCAAGAGATAATCCCACCGAACTGAATCATACACCTTAGCAAAATCAACCTTAAAAACATAGCTTGCTTCCTTTTTTGCTTACACCAGTTTAACACCTCATTTAAGATAAAAGGACCGTCCAATATTTGTCTATTAGCAACAAAGGCCGATTGAGTCTATGAAACTAAATCGATATAATCATAGTCCAAACATTAGCTAAGACTTTCGTGATCACCTATAAACGCAACCAATTAAACTGATAGGCCGAAATCATTAACGAACATAGCATCATTAACTTAGTAATTAAGGCGAATGAAAGACGAGTACACCCCTTGGAAACGTACTAGAACTTAAAAAAGAATAGTCGACGCACCGCAAAAATCCGCCTCGACAAGGAACTCCCAATACTTTTCCTAAAAATTCAAACGTAAAACCATCGGGCCAGGAGACTTATTCTCAGCCACAGTTTCCAAACACCCTACGTATTCGTCCCTCGATACTGCCCTAACCACTCATCCACCTAATCCGAAGACAACCGATATAAAAGGAGCATTTAAGTATTGAGACATCATGACACGGTTGTAAACGAACTTATTTTTTATGATTGATTGTTTGACTATATATTTTTTTTTATGTTATTTAAAATTATAAATTTTCGCTTTTTTTTTTTGTATATTTATTTTATTTTGGATATTTTTTTAAGCTTAATTTTTCAAAGTGATCTTACATGCCTCTTCACAATACTCGGATCATACACCAAGTGCCCTCAACGAAAAACCACCACGAATCGACAACTGAACCTTTTTCTTATTAATAATACCATAAAAATTTAAATTCTCATCTCCATCGATAGCCCATTTGATTTTAGATTTTGAACCAGATCCATTAACCTCCTAAAGTTTAATATCTTGCAAGCCGTCGTTAATCCAACCCGATTGAGAGGATAGTCAACCTAATCGTATCCCTTTCCAAGTCTTTATCAATAGAGGATTCAAATCATTCTGTAGAGAATTCGTTGCGTTAGGAAGATGAAAACTTATTATCTTTAACCCATAAACGAATAATAGACTTATGGTTCCTTGCAATTTACCTTCTTGAACCTAACGATATGCAATGGAATCAGAATGCAAAAAAGACCCAACCACGCATGCTCCCCACCAACGAATCAAAACCCTCCATCCTTAACCAAGATTTGATAGAACCGAAACGGATCGGACCCAAATCAGAAGAACTTCCCTTAAAGAATAGGACGATGATCGGACAAGTGACGGCAAGACACCAAAGCTGAATAGGCGGGATAAAGCGAGATAATACCTTCCGTAACAAGAAAGCGATCTAATTTACTCATTTTTTGAGGCTGAGGGTAGTGCTACCTAAGTAAGACGAGTACCCTTCAAGCTTGACATCCACAAGAACAGAAGACACAATCCACCGATCACAACACGTGGCCCAGAAGCATTGAAAGACTAACCTAGTCTTTCACATCCATAACCGAACGTCATAAAAAGTCACCCAATATAATAGCTTCGCCGTTCATCTCCGAACAAGATTAATAAAATAAATCCCAAGAGCCCATTTGCTACCAGGCTTGTTGAGGAGCGTAACTCCACCAAAGAATCTTGTCATTACGAGTAACCATGTGCGTAATAGCTATAAAAATTAAACAGAATAGTAGCGCCAAAATGTCTTGAAGATAGAAGCCTCCCAAAATACAAAGAATACCACCAAATTCCCCTAATGTTCACTGGAAACAAAATCAAAGTCGAATATTCCCATAGGGACTTTAAGTCCATATGAGAAATACAATCCCTCTTTTGTCTTCCTTGCCACGCTAAAAAATTGATCCTATGCTTATAATTTAACTCCTTAACACACTCTTTTTTGTCTTGTTGCCCAAGACCTTGATAGTGATAGAACGAATATTCATTTAAGAACATCTTTCCATCTCCTTGTGAAGCCAATAAACGCCTTCCAAATCTTTCAAACCCCCATCCAAATTTATAACCCATAGAATGTCCAACCCGAACCATGTCATCCAAAATGTCAAGAATAGAACCACCGTTATGAACTTTATGTGAAAAGGAAGAAACCGATTCTCCATTAGAGGAATCATGGACCTCCTGTGAATGGTCCAACCTTAGCAACCCACCCTAGGCATATTTCACCATGTCTTCTCATTATAGGACCAACTTTACAAATCACACCAACATTACGTGCTCATAGAAGGTTTTAGTAAAACCAGAGGATGCCGATAAAGAGGTACCGCATCACGAACGCCTTAGCGGAAGTTATTCAATAAAACATAAAAACCAAACGATCCCACTATTTTGTTTGTCCGGCTCCCTACCATGACATCAACATTACATTCATCCACAATCTCACTGAAACTGTCTCAAACACCATCCACATTACATTCATCCATCTGTACTCGACATCACTATTCTGCGCCCCATCATTAAGAATTCTAGTGCCATGCTTTGATTCGTCATCTGAGGTATAAACAGACTCCGTAGGTTTAAGAAAACTCGGATTCCAAGTAAAAAGTTCCTTCGCCCGAGCCTCAAACACCTTACCTTTAAAAATCACCTTGAATTTCTCCAATATAGATTATGGTAATTCGTAAGATGCACAACCGCTTACGAGCAAAAAAGGAGCCAAAATTATCCTCGATATCCAAAGTCTCGCCCTATTTGTTACCAATCTTGGCAAACGTATCTCGAAGAACAATACTGAAAGTGGGGAATACCATTCAATGTCCACCCAAACAACACTTTCATCACTAACAAAATCATTATAGGCATTAGAACGTAAAGAAACCAAGAGTTAACGCCTACATGATCCAAAAACTTTTGCTTAGAACCCTCGTTATCCAATTCTATCAACACCCATAACCCACCTAAATACGACAGCTTCACATGCTCAAAACCTTCCTTAGCTAATAGAATCTGTAGGTTAGGAAATTGATTAATATCTTTTCACACGCCCCATGACAAGACTAGAGTCACGTTCAACAACACAGAATCATCCAAAGACCAACTGCCGGGTGAGGAGATATCTGGAGCAACATAAGCAATAATGGTGAAAGGTCCCCCTCTAGTAGCAGAAACAAAAGGACCCAAATTACCAATGCGCATATGGATTGAGAAGGCCCCGATGGTTTTACAGGTTTGTTTGCACGTTCAAAACGGGCAACATTGGCATGGAGATGGAAACGACCAATCCAAATCGTACAAAGATTGCCAACCAAACGATCTAAATCGTTAACACGAATAAACCTGACAAAAGCAAAACGTTTACCTGCTTTGGATCTACGATTAGGAATAAAAACGTCTATCACCTTCCCATACCCCTCGCAAACCTTCCACAATTCCTTCGACCCAAGATTATCAGGAAAATTGGTTACAAAAATAGATTTAGAAATACGAACAACTTGGTCTTTATTAGAACGTTGAGCAGGCATGGTGACAAAAAGAGGAACAACCAAACCTTAAAAAGAAACAGCAGACGACAAAACCCTAAAAAAATAATAAAAAAACCAAACCCTAATGAAACTCGTCACACATGATAATGATAAATCCAAGGAGATCAGAAAAATATGAATCCACAATCGATCAAT
The DNA here is from genome assembly GCA_026074375.1 of Tanacetum coccineum. Classification (NCBI taxonomy): domain Eukaryota; kingdom Viridiplantae; phylum Streptophyta; class Magnoliopsida; order Asterales; family Asteraceae; genus Tanacetum; species Tanacetum coccineum. The sequence continues at coordinate 4,362 of BQNB010203177.1, read as the reverse complement.
GAGAGGTGAATATCACTCCAATCAAGAGAATTGATCAAGATCAAAACCCTAGATTTAGCAACTACGTCGAACCAATCATAAAACCAATTAAAGGATACAATTCATCGATACAATCACAGGGATCGAACGTTATTACGTACCGGAGAAGGATTAGGATTCAACGTAACAGAAAATGGTTAATCCATTACCATTAGTAAATAATAAAAGACAACATCCAATTAATTTATGATAACAAATTAACACTGACGTATCTTCAATTGTGTAACTAACCCGTAAACTTATTAGGCAGAGTCAGAGGCAGTAAGACGTTTTAAAAAAAACAAACACAACCTAAGTGTGAGTGAATTACAATTTGCATTTGAGAATTGTTTGAAATTATTTTATAAATACCTATATTATATAAAATAAAAAAAGATGAAATGCTTTTTTTATTAAAAGATAAAAATGACACAATCAATCAGTTTCAACAAGTGGAGGAGAAAATTTTGAAATATTCAAAGAATATTTTATTAATGAGGATTCTCAAAATCTAATGAACTGGGTGAAATAATGCTTAAACCCACTTAAACTCACGTACCAAACAGCCTCCAAGGCTCCAAGTGTAAGAGTAACCAACTAGTAGGGGTAAGCAGAAAAATCGAAAATCAGAAAAAATCAAATCAAAATAATCGATCGTAACTAAAAGTCGGTGGTTCGGTTTTTACTTTTCTAACATCCGAAAATTTCCGGTTCGATTTCGGTTTTCATCCCAAAACCGAACCGTAGAAACCGAACCGTAGAAACCGAACCGTAGAAACCGAACAGTAGAAACCGAACCGTAGAAACCAAACCGAACATGTTTTATTATATAATAATATATAATTAATATAATATAAATAAATAACTAAATAAATCAAATTCATAAATTCATATTCATTTTGCGGATGGAATTATAATATATTTATCTTAACGCTCATATGTGTGTTTGTCATGTACGTGTGTTTACTTGACAATATGTCAATACATATTGACAATGATGATACTATGTGTATGTTCACTTGCATGTGTGTGTGTGTCTCATCTATACGTGTGCAATTGTAGAAATTTGGTATAAACATTATTACGCTCTGATCGACAAAAAAAGTAAAGAAGAATAACCATTTTTATACGCAAAACAAATTTGTTGGTATGAACTGGCCACGCCCAAATATAAGCTAGATAAAAACCAAAAATTGAAAAATCGATAATAAACCGAAAAAAATGAACTGTCAAAAACCCAACGATTTCGGTTTTCTGTTTTATAAAAACCGAATATCTCGGTTCGGTTTTGGTTTTAGCTAAAAAAACAACCCAAACCGAACCGTGCTCACCCCTAACCAACATCCTCAGTGTCACATGAGCTTTTTCTTTTCAGGTCAACTTCATGACCAACTTAGTGTAGTACCGAGACTGAGGACACCACAAAAACAATACCTAAAAAAATCAATTAATAACCCACCTCCCCCACCCCACCCCATACATACACTCGTCCATTTGACTTTCAACTATGATATATTCTTGAATTTGAAAACAACTTGATATCGCTAAGAACTCTTAAAAGAGGGATATACTGTAATCTTGCAATTAGGCAAAGTCAAGGTGATTAATGGTTCCAAGGTTCTTTTATCTGAAACCCAAAGGGATAATTGTGTATACTCTTTGGATGACCATGGAGTGTCAGGTGATCTTAATGCTAGTGTTGAAGACATTCTTACGCATGGTGAACACAAAAGACTGAGAAATATTAGCGAAGCGGGACTAGCAGGAGTTGTTTGGCAAAGACAGTCTAGGTAAGCTCAATTTTCGTGAGAATTATGTTTTAGGAAAGTCACATCAAACTAGTTTCGGTGTAGGAAGGCATCACTCCTCAAGGAGGAATGACTATGTCCATTCAGACTTATGTGGGTCATCTCAGGTGGAATCATTGCGCGGCAAAAAGTTTTTTTTTATCTGTTGTTGATGCTTATTCCATAAGGGTATGGGTTTGTATTATCAGCTTCAAACATGAATCATTTGAAAAGTTCAAAAAGTAGAAGCAATTAATAGAGAATCAAACTGGGAGGACGGTTAAGAAGCTGAGTTATGTAACCAGAAGTTTGACAAGCTATGTAGTGAGAGTGAGATTGCTAGACATCTAACAGTTTTTGGGACGTCGCAACAAAAGTTAGCAGAACGGATAAACATAACTCTCATGGATAAGGTACATTGATTATTAATTCTGGATTGCCCAAGACCTTCTGGTCGGAAGCGCCATGTAGACCGCATATATTTTCATCAATAGCGATTGAGAAAGAGACACATATGGAGATGTGGTCGGGACATCTAGGTGATTATGAGATGTTAATGGTTTTTGGTTGCTGATGAGGTGTACTTTTATACACTTTTTCACGGTCATTTAACCCTAAAAAATCATGCAAATATGCCCAAATATTGTACTAAATTGTTTCCTTTTGTTATATTAGCATTTGGGAAGCTCTTGGAGGAAAGGAACGTGACTTGGGCTCGATTCGAGAAGAAACTGGACAAAAACACAACTTTTTAAGCTGGCGACTTATATCCTGACGCATTCACCAAAAGTGCCTAGAAAGTTGATTATTGGACGAAAGCCGTTAGGATATCATAGCGATGGCATCCCCACGACTTGCGACGACATCACAATAGCCAACATGAAGAAACCCTTGGAAGATTCGACGGGCTGACGGCGTTACAAAACCCTAGCGACGCCGTCAGAACCCAATTCCTATATATACAAACCTTATTTTCTCATAAATTTGTGTGGAAACTTAAGAGAACTTTTGTAGCATATATCATAGCCGAATTTTAGGGTTTTCTAACTCTTTTGTACTCATTGTTACTCCATGTTCAATTGAAGTAAAGATTCTAATCAATTTAAACATTCAATATGTCTATGTGTTGTTTGATTTCATGTTCTTTACTTTCTATTAATATGCTTGGCTAAATTAAATTAGTATTTGCTTATGATTGCGTGAAACCTAGTTTGTAATCTCTATTATATTGCTTTTTGATAGTGGTGTGCATGTTAGGATCTAGAAAACTAGCTATTTGATCTTCATATCATAGCGAAGACGTCTAGGAAAACGTAGTTAGGTTAGAGAATACCTCTGATTAGATCTTCATATCTAGATCACCTTTGGGTGGATTTCGAATTATGTATTTATTGCGCGTGAATTTACTATTGAGAGGGAGCATGTCTGACATGTACCACCCGAAATAGAATTAGAGAGAGAAACTAGGGAGTAGTACATGATTAGGTGAGCACGTTTGTTTAACCATACGAGTTTTTAACCATATTGTTATATATCATTATACACCCGAGAGAAAGATAGAATTCAAACACTTATTGTAAGGTGCTAGTATATAATTTCCGTGCTTTTAATTACGAGGTTTAAGTGGTTGTGTCATAAATTATCTTTGAAAAGTAAGTTAAATGCCCCTGATATTGCTATTGTCTAGGTAGAAAAACCCATTTGCTTGAGGACAAACAAATCCCAAGTGTAGGGGTATTTGATGAATTGTCATTTTATACACTTTTTACGAGTCATTTAACCCCCTAAATCATGCAGATATGCCCAAAATACGTGCTTAAGTGTTTTTTGTGTTTTTAGCATTTGGGAAGCTTTTGGAGGAAATACACGTGACTTGGGCTCATTTGGAGAAGAAACGGACAAGATTACAACTCTACATCAAAGTCGATGAAGAAAATGCTCACAGTGGCTGGAGACGGCGTTACAATTATTGGTGACGACGTCAGGATTGTAAAGAGACGGCATCAGATAAATCAAGACGACGTCCGATCTTAACCGACTTAAAAAAGCCCTAGAAGATTCTGTGGGGCGACAACGTCAGGAGTATAACGCGACGTCGTCGTGGCCTACTTTCTATATATAAAAACTCTTTTTAGGGTTTTTGGTGTGCACATTTTGAGAGACGAACTTTATAGTTAGGGTTCGAGTTATAGCAGCTTTTTAGTTGTTTTTAGGGTTCTTAAAACCCTTTGTAACCTCCTCCTACTCATGTTTTAATCAAGTGAAGTCCTTTATCTTTTATTCATTCAATATGTCTATGTGTTGTTTGATATTATTGTTCTTCGCTTATTCTTAACATGTTAGGCTAGGCCTATTAATATTTACTTATGATTGCATGAAACTTAGTGTTGGGAATAAATCTTCATATGACTTAATACTGCCAACAGTACTAAAGGAGTTAGTACTGCCAACACAAAGTTAGTACTGCCAAGGAACAGTACTAAAGGAGTTAGTACTGCCAGCATAAAGTTAGTACTGCCAAGGAAACTTAATACTGCTAGTTGAAGAAGTTTGTACT
>BQNB010203176.1:0-10782 GCA_026074375.1 Tanacetum coccineum | reverse complement strand
GTAGGGGTATATATATATATTTAGATATTTTCTAAAATATCTAAATATATATAGATATTTTTCTTATTTAGAAAATATCCTTTCATAATATCTAAAATTCTTTTCATCTATTTTTCTCTCTCAACTCTCTCATCTCTCTCTCTAATTTCGTCTCTCTCTCTCTCTCTTTTCTTGTTTCGTGGTTCGGGTTATGAAGTGAAGTGGTTAAACGGGTTCCTACATAATGTTTGCTGTTGGTGCTTGTGCAAGGTTCCAAGTTACTCCTAAAGTCTCGCATCTTCATGCTGTGAAGAGGATCTTTAGATACTTGAAGGGTCAACCTAAATTGGGCCTTTGGTATCCTAGAGATTCACCATTTGACTTGGAAGCTTTTTCAGATAGTGATTATGCTGGAGCTAGCCTTGACAGGAAATCCACAATAGGAGGTTGTCAATTTCTTGGCAAAAGGTTAATTTCATGGCAATGTAAAAAGCAGACTATAGTTGCAAACTCTACTACTGAACCAGAGTATGTTGTTGCTGCTAATTGTTGTAGGTAGGTGTTATGGATCCAAAATCAAATGCTTGATTATGGGTTCAACTTCATGAACACCAAGATTCACATTGATAATGAAAGCACCATTTGTATTGTGAAGAATCCAGTGTTTCATTCTAAAACCAAGCACATTGAAATAAGGCATCATTTTATCAGAGATTCTTATGAGAAGAAGTTTATTCAAGTGATTAAGATTCATACATACCATAATATTGCAGATATTCTCATAAAGGCTTTTGATGTTAGCATGTTTAACTTTCTGATTGCTAGCATTGAATTACTTAATCTCTGAAGCATTGTTTGAGGAGAGGTTAATTAAGATTGGATGAAAGGAAATGTAACATTCATTAGAAGTGGATGAAGGTTCAGGATGACCCACTGATCCCCAACATACATTTACATCTGCTCAACTCTCTAATGAAGAACCAATCATTATTTTATAATCATATCAACTTCAAAAGACTCAAAACCTAGGAAAGCCAAAAGGACTACTGAGATATCTCAGTCTAGTGGACCTATTCACCTTGATGCAGATAAGACTGTCTATAAGGAGTGGGAAGATAGAATGGAAAGGGCTGTCACTACTGCTTCTAGCTTAGAAGCAGAGCAGGACCGTGGTAACATAAATAGGACCCAATCCATGGCAACACGTAATAAGTATTTTCCTTAGGGAATTGATTCAGGTAGTGGTCCTAGGTGCCAATATACCATATTGGGGGGTGCAGAAGCTTAAACTAGGTTTGAGGCTGCATCTAAATAGTCCAATGATCCACCTCTATCAAGAGTTAAGACACTTTGAAGTGGGGAGGACAACATGAAACTAAAGTAATTAATGGTATTTGTATAAAACTGTCTGATATTGTGAGCAAAAAGAAAAGAGAGATGTGTGACACAAAAACAGAAAGAGTGACTTAGTGAGCAAAAGAATTGAGAGATAAAGTGAGATTAAAAACAGAAAGAGAGCTTGTGAGAATCAAAATTGATGATGGAAATGCTTTTTGGAAAGAAATTGGGGTTAATACTGGTATCTTAATGTTAATGATGCTCGGCTTAAACTTAATGTTGCTAAACTTAATTTAATGTTGTTAGGCTTAATTTACTGCTGCCCGTATTAGTTTATGCTGCTAGGCATTCACTTACTGCTGTTAGGCATAAGTTAATGCTGTCAGGCATAAGTTAATGCTGCCAGGCATAACTTCCTACTGTTGGGTTAGTTAATACTGTTAGGCTTAACTTAATGCTGTCAGTTCAAGTTAATGCTATTGAGGGTAAGTTCATAAATACTTCGATTAAGGGTTTCAATCGCTCATTCATTTGATTTTACACCTTGTTATCCTCTCTAATCATAAACCCTAACTCAATTTCATCTTTAATCATCAAAACCCATCACAATGTCGACCCCAAAGTTTGCTGAAACTTACAATTTGGTTGCGTTTTTGGAGAAACCCGAAGAAAGCAATGGGTTTGAGGAAATTATTGATTTTCTAAATGTAAGTTCTGTCCAATATGCGTTAACGGTCAATCCAACTAGTTATACTACCTGTATTGAACAGTTCTGGACATCTGCTAAAGTCAAAACAGTTAATGGGGAACGACAAATACAAGCCCTAGTAGACAAGAAGAAGGTAATCATCTCTAAGACAAGTATAAGGAGTGATCTTAAGTTGAATGATGCTGAAGGAACAGATTGTCTACCCACTGCTACCATTTTTGGAGAATTGGAAAGAATGGGGTATGAAAATCTTACTCAAAAGCTTACATTCTATAAAGCTTATTTCTCATCCCAATGGAAATTTCTCATTCATACCATGCTGCAATGCCTTAGTGCTAAGACTACATCCTGTAATGAATTTAGTAGCACTATGGTATCTGCTATCATATGTCTTGCCACAAATAAAAAATTTAACCTTTCCAGGTATATTTTTGACAATATGGTGAAGAACTTGGATGGTGGGGTAAAATTTCTCATGTACCCAAGATTTGTGCAAGTCTTCCTAGACAAACAAGTAGAGGGAATGTCCAAGCACAAAGGAGTTTATGTTACACCAACTTGTAATCTCCTATACTCTTGTAATCGTTTAGTTTTTAGTATCATTTGTTAACTCGGTTAGCTTACCTTGGCTAAATTATTACTTTTGTATTGATTATGATGTCTGAAGGCTAATACCTTCGGGTATTAGCCATTATTATGAAGATCTAAATGTTTGGTTTGTTTATCTCAATTGCTTAATTTATCGTTGATTGCTTGTTTATGTTTATTAGTTTGTACTTGTTTACGTGCTTTTGTATGCGACCTATCATTCAACTAGATCTAAGATACGTACCAAGTAATCTGATGCCGAGATGGCTCTCCATATAGTGATTTATACATCTAGACCGATAGGATCACGAATAATAACCTATCTTTGCCCTTAGATTGCGAGCTTAGTTGGACCGGCAGGTGACCCTTGGGATCAATGAGTACGTTTTCAATTAATTGGTAAAGACTTGGTTAGTGGACTACTAGTGTATGAATTGCCATTAAGCAGTAAATGGGCAAAGTCTCTATGAGCTAGGGTTTAACAAGATCACCATTGCTTTAATCCCTAAGATAGATTATAATCAGAAAATAGGGATGCTTTATGCGGATGCGTTTAATTGTGATAGAATTCTACGTATCTAGGTTTAAGAAAGAAGTACCACGTTAATCTTAAGAAGGATATGCCGCCTCAAGATAAGTAATCATTGCACTAAATAAACAAACCAATGTTCTGATTGTATTAATAATGGTTAATATACTTTTCTTATATTTGGCTAGACCGCTCTTTTATCTTTTGTTAATTTGCTTGCGTGTGTTTTAGTGTCTTAAGTTGATTTTAGTCACCACAAAACCCATGCCAGTCTCTCAGGCTGAAAACTCCCCCTTATCCGTTAGATTTAGGATTAACATAGGTTTAGCATAGGTTTAACATAGAATAGAATTAACTTAGTTTAGATAACCAAAATATTAATAAATTAAAAGATTGTTTCTCGCTCTTAGTGATTGACACCCTACTTACCATGAAACTCCCATCGACCGGGTATACTGCCCGTTAAAGTATTTTTTTTTTGGTAAAGTCAGGAAAATATAAATTTAAAACTTGAAACATAAATTACAACCACACAACAACACAATCATCCTCCTCTAGTAGTAACTCCTTTAACTTCACAATCTGGTATTAGAACGTTATTGATTACCTTTGATAACCTGTACACTTCGAACCTGAGCTGGCTTAGTGAATTGTTCCTTTCTTTAAACAAGAGCTCGTTGGTTGTTCTGAATTCTCTGATGAATGCACTTATCTCCTCGTGTTCTCATTTTCCTTCGTCGATAAATTTGTATAACATTTCTTCTATCGTTAATCTTCTTTCTGGATATGTAAACCGATATTGATGTAATCCGAATGATGTTCTTGAAAAGAAATACATGATTTGAAGTAAAGTTATCCTAGAAAAATAAAGTTTCAAAAGTTACTGTAGGTTGTAGTCGATATGCCGTATTCAATTAATTTAATACGCCGTATTGAGCGGCAGAATGGATATGCTGTATTGGTAAAGAAAGTTAGAAACGCCGTATCTAATTGAGGTGAATACGCCGTATCAACCAGAACATTGTACAAAAAACAATCAAGCAAATAAAAAAACACACAAATAAAGTAACAATTAAAGACAAATACACAGAATTTTACACTAATCTAAATTACACTAATTCTAGGGGTTAAGTGCAAGAACAGATATGCCGTATCTTTCTTGATGGATATGGCGTATAGGATCTCAGAGTCAGTTTCTTCATATTTCTTCATTTAAGCATCATATCTTCCAGAGACAAACTGTATAAATTTGAGCCCCTTGAGTAAATCAACACCTTCTAAGTTACGAATGTAGCAGGTGTGTTTACAAAAGGTGACTTCAAGATCGGAATCACAACAGTGTCCAACGAAAAATAAGTTGTGTCCTAACCCTTCCACATAGAAAACCCGAGAAATCATAACATTGCCCATCTGATAGTCACCATGGCCCATTATCTTTGCAATCTGATTGTTACCAAATCTAACAGTGCCTATAAATTTGTGAACGAAGTTGATGAGCTGAGAGCGGTTTCTAGTCATATGCTTAGAGCATCCGGAGTCCAAATACCAGAGAATAATTTGGACAACCTGAAATCAACAACAGAAGAAGATGGAACATATGAAGCATTGAATCCCTAAGATTTATTGGGTTTTGAGTTGTTAGAAATCCTAGATTCTATAATCTTAGATTTGCTACACGAGCCTACAGATTTTGTTGCTTTGGGTCTCCTGCTATAAACCTTAACATCTGGATTTTGTGTAATTACTGATTTTGAAGTGGTTTCCTTAAGAGGCACTACTTTAGTGGAGGTGATCCTAGTTAAAGGGCACGTATTTCTAACTATAGTGAAGGTTCGTCCTGTAGGTTTCTACGTATATCCAATATCAGTAAAAACTTTACCAGTTGGTTTTCTAAGGTTCTTGTTTTTGCTTACTCTTAGGGATTTAACATATTTAAGTTGGAACTACGACTTCACATCTATTAGATAAAACACGAACACATGAATCATGGATAGCATCAAACATACATTCATTGTAGGTATCACAGATTAATTTAGAATTCGCATTCAGCACAGATTGCTTAACATTTGCATTACAAGGAGTGTTAGAAACACGATTCGTATTATTCAAACTAGACTTAACTATCCTAGGTTTGTCTTTAACTTTATTGTTCATCTTGTTGCTACTTGAAGTTCGTGAGATCTAATTTTTCTTGGTTTTGCTCCTAGGCTGTGATCCGCTAGCTTTAGTAGAACAACTTACTCCTGTAGAAGGAAACAACGAATTGTTAGTGGTCTGTTTTTCTATTGTGGTAACCTGTTTTTGTGTTTTCTCTTTTGATGTTTCACTTTGGTCTGCAAACCTAACTTTTCCAGTTCTGTTCAATGGTGTGATCGCAACCAATTTCTCACTAGGTTTTGTTAAACTATGGCATGTAGCTGTCACATAAACTTGCACCTCCTGAATTCGTTTAGCATACTTACAGGCAGAGTCTAAATCAATGTCTAAAGGTCTAAGTTATAACAACCCGCAATTTTCATAAATGTAAATATCCATCTATTAAGTTAGATGATGTACAATCTATCAGTTATATATGAACTCACCTTTTTCAGGGAAATTTTTCGCTTTATTACATTACATTACTTTGCCAATATCATCAATATTGCTATAGAACCTGCATACTCAAGTTAACGGACTCAGATAACTTCGGTATGGAATCCTATCTTCATACATGTGTAAAAAAAAAATTCATAACATTATCAAGTCAAATTTTATAATATCATTATTAAAGGTTTATCACTTCTAAAAGGTAATATTGCCAACATCATATCAAACAGGCTTTTAAACCATTATCGGATGCCAATAACCCCTAATCTCATGGTAGGGTTACCCCTAAAGGGAATGCAACAAGCTAACCCTAAAGCATAAGTACAAGTAATATAACATTCTCATTGAAATATATAATTCTCTTTAAATCAAAGTGTGCCACAAATCTTTATAAAACTCTTATACAAGTCATTAAGCATGATCTCCAAAATAGCCGTTTTACCTCGTTTTCATTCTAATTTCTTCACCACCACTTAAGCAAGCTAATATACTCATTTTACTATGTATAACCCAATAATATTCTATTTCATAAACTTTCATAATCTTTTTACACTCAAAACCCTTAATTCAAAACCCGAAACCCTAAAAACCGAGCTAGTTTCTAAAACATGACTTGTTTCTGCTTTTTATCCATTGTAAACCCAAACCAACAACTCACTAATAAGTTGTAATATAACTTATTTTGTTTTTACAATCATATCAATCATTATTTCATCATTACTTCATCATTTTACTTCTCTTGTAGTAAATAAATATCCTAGAAACCCTCTACATGAACTATATTGGTCCATTTACCCGTTTTACTTGTTTTAAAACATTCTAATCCCATACAAACAACCAAGGGCATTGTAAAACTCAATTAAAAATTAGTTTACAAATCATCATCTATATTTACTTAGCTTTGTGCATAGATATCAAAGCTTAGTAAACCCTAACGAATCCTGGATAAACCCTAATTATGCCCTAATTGTAACTTTGACCAGTTTTCTAATTTTCAACCACATTATACTTAACAACGACCAAAACTTCATTTATATTAATTTATATAGCCTAGGATTTGTTATTCCATCATTTAATCAAGTGTATGCAAAATTTAAGCCAAGGAAGTCAAAGAAAAACCCTAAACGAGCCCTAGTTGAACCCCTCATACTCCACATTTCTTCATTTCTAATCTGTTTTTTAACTCCACAAACTTGTTATCTTTGCTTATTTTTATTGTAATATCATACCTTAACAACCTATTTCATCTTTCCTTAATCTTTATTTATAACACAATGTACTTGTTAAATCCTTTGAAGCAACCGTCGAACCCAAAATAGAACCCGGTTGTTTGCCTTCTTTGGACCATGTTAAACCATCCTAAATTGCTACCATGTGCAAAATCGACCTCCCAAGAAATCTTCTAGAAACCTCTCAGCAGTTTCTTGTACCTACTTTAGACCAATCTTGGTCAAATTTGGGAAGCACATGGCTTTGTTCTTGCTTACTTCAGTCGCGCGGGGGGGCAGAACAAGAAACATAACCAACTCATCAAAGCTACTTTCCTAGACCTACACACTTCATTTTATAGCTTCTACACATCATACCCTAGACCCTCTATGTGTCAAGACCAGATCCTAAGGCTTGCTTACTCATTATACCTTCAAATGGGTATAAATAGGGGCATAGTGTGATCATTCCTCTTCATCCCAACTTCTTACTCTATAACCCTTCATAGAAGCATTCCTTTGCTCTAATAGATTCCTAAGTGATCTTAATAATTCTCAAGATACAGAAAAGGAAGCAAAGAAAACCAAGAAGAAACGAAGCACGGGCGTCGTTACTTAGCCGCTACGAAGCCGAAAGTCCCGATTCTAACCCGTTTCAAGCTATATGGGTTATAAACCTAGGTTCTATAAACTTATATTCTGCTCATGTCACATCATAATGTTCATATGATCTTACAAAAATCATAATATAAAGCTTTGAACTCAAAACCTAAGTGTTATGCCTTTTTGATCCAAAACTTTATCACCTGAAACCCGAATTCATGTTCTTTACTTAAAATTATGAGTTAAACTGTAAACTATTTGTTTTATAAAGCCTATCCTTATAAGCTTATATTTATGTTAATGAAATAGTTCTTTAGATAATGTCATAAGGAATTTGACCTTCTTAAAACCACCTGTGCGTTTTCATTTGTCGAAAACCTAATTTGACTCTCTATTTTCGTTTTACCTTTTAACTTAAAAAATCGTTAATATTATATTTATTTTGTGTTAAATCTTCAATTTTTTAGTTATATTATAACTTATTTTTGACTATTGAAATGTTCTTATATTAAGATTTCATGGCAATTGGACATGTTTTGTAATTTTAATTACATACTGTCATTGGGGTTTATATCGTAAATTTTACGAAACTATATAACAAAAGACTAAAAATGTCATTGTATTATTGTTTATTACTTGAGGGGTCTATTTATGTCTCTTGTTGAATAAGTACTAATGTTTACTTGGGGATACAATAAAGTGAGGGTACAAAGTCGTTAATAAATACAAACCCAGGGGTTCCTTGCTAGTTTTCCTAACCCCAGGCCTAAAATTAACATTTTGAAAAAAGTTTTTGTATAATATTTCAAAACATTACCAGACATAACTTTAATTAACGCTTCTCGTGCTTAATATTTCCAGATATTGATTAAAACGCTTAAAACCGCTTATGTTCTAATCATTATATCATTCATCATCGATGTGCTTTCAAAAATCATGTCCCGGAGTGTCCATATCATTCCACCTAAATACTAGGGAGGAGTATAGCTTCATATTAAGAAGTTTCTTATTGGTATTACGTTTTTGTCTAGGTTGTTATCATAGGTTTTATCTAGTCTTCAGTCTTGATGCTAGTAAAATTCTCTATGCTTACGATTTTTGCTTCAGATAATGGTTTTCTGCATATTTCTTTGATTCTTTGTTGCTGTCGCATACCTTGCATTTGATTGCTCTCCTTATAAGGTCTTTGCCATCCTTGTTCCATGAAACTTCAATTAGGTGCTCATCTAGGATTGGCCAACAAACAGACGTGCTTTTTTTTTTGCTTTCAAATTCATTACGTTCTCTGTCTCAGATACTTTTTGCTTTCAATTCATTCTTTCTTGCTAGCTTTTGTTTAGCAGTTTTGGGATGGGACCTTCAGTACTAGCTGATGCAATTACAGGTGCATCACCATTCATAATGACCTCCTAAAGAGCATAATCAGTGTGAGTAAGATATTGCTCCATTCTCATGCTCCATAGATCATAGTATCCTGTTTTGAGTATAGGATTGAAACTATTTACGTCGATTTTGATGAGCTGACAGCAATGGCTTCTAAACAATTCAGTTCAGGACTCGAGCCTCAACTCCTAACTCTTGGAACAATCAGTTCAGGACACGTGCCAAATCCTGCTTCTCCAACACCGTATGTACCACCAACTAAGAAGGACTAAGATATTTTTTTTCAACCGATGTTTGATGAATACTTTAATACTCCACCTAGTGTTGCTTCTCCAATTCGTGCAGTTGTTGCTCCAGAACCTGCTGATTCAACCGGTACACCTTCCTTAACTCACATTGATCAAGATGCACCATCTCCAAGTACTTCACAAACCCCTCAAGAAACATAATCTCTAGTTATTCCTTCTGGTGTTGAAGAACAATTTATTATACTAAATTTGCACATTTAGATAACGATCCCTTCTTTGGTGTTCTAATTCCAGAACCAAATTCTAAAGAATCTTCTTCAAGGGATGTTATTTCGACTAATGTGCACTCACTTAATAAACTACATGAACATCTTAGAAAATGGACCAAGTATCACCCGCTGGATAATGTTATTGGAAATCCTTCAAGACCTGTCTCTATACGACATCAACTACAAACCGAAGCAATTTTTTTGTTACTTTGATGCTTTCCTCACTTCTGTTAAACCAAAGAATTACAAAGAAGCTTTGAAATAATCCTGTTGGATCGAAGCTATGCAAGAAGAACTTAATGAGTTTGAACAACTTGAAGTTTGGGAGCTCGTACCTCGTCCAGATCGTGTCATGATCATTACCTTAAAGTGGATCTTCAAGGTGAAATTAGATGAACTGGAAGGCGCTTTGAAAAACAAGGCTAGGTTGGTAGCAAGGGGATATCGTCAAGAAAAAGGAATCGACTTTGAAGAATCTTTTGCTCCGGTTGCACGACTAGAGACCATAAGAATCTTTATTGAATACGCCGCTCACAAGAACATGATAGTCTATCAAATGGATGTCAAGACTGCATTTTAAATGGTATACTTCGTGAAGAGGTCTATATCTATCAACCAGACGGATTTGTAGATCAAGATAAGCCCAACCATGTGTATAAGCTGAAGAAAGCTCTTTAAGGGTTAAAGCAGGCTCCACGGGCTTGGTATGATTTGTTATCATCATTTCTATTATACCAAAAGTTCTCCAAAGGTGTTGTTGATCCTACATTATTTACTCGGAAAGAAGGCAAAGACATCTTACTGGTACAAATCTATGTACATGATATAATATTTGCTTCCACTGATCCTGCACTATGTGAAACATTTTTAACGTGTTTAAAATTTAAGATGTCATTGATGGGCAAACTGTCATTCTTTCTTGGACTTCAAATTTCTCAAAGTTCTAGAGGCATCTTTCTTAACCAATCCAAATATTCTCTTGAAATAATCAAAAAATATGGAATGGAATCTTGTGACCCAGTTAATACTCCCATGGTGGAGAAATCTAAACTGGATGTAGATCCACAAGGGAAATAAGTTGATCCTACATGTTTTCGTGGAATGATTGGCTCCCTTATGTATCTGACATCCAGAAGACCAGACCTTGTATTTGTTGTATGCATGTGTGCCCGGTATCAGGCTAAGCCTACCGAAAAGCACTTACATGCAGTCAAGCGAATATTTCGATACCTAATAGGAACCATTAATATGGGTTTGTAGTATTCAAAGGATTCCTCTATTACACTAACAACTTTTACAGATGCTGATCATGCTGGTTGCCAAGATACCAGAAGAAGTACAT
>BQNB010203173.1:7500-10783 GCA_026074375.1 Tanacetum coccineum | reverse complement strand
TCACGTGCAAGTAATAACAATAAACAAGTAATGTTTTATGAGAAAGAGTTTTAATCTTTTGATGAGATAAGTAAAACACACAAGAAGCCGACATAAAAAATAAGCTTGAATAAGCCGAAACAATAAGCTCTTAATCACCACAACAAAACCACTAAACCCAACCGAGGCTCTTAATACCACATAATAGGATATCATTTCATCACCTCAAAACATAAAATAAGAGAAAAATCTTAGAGAGAGAATGAACTAGAGAGAGAAATAAAAGAGAGAAAAATGGTTACTTGACTATGAGAGAAATGAGAAGCAACACCCTTTCCACACTTGGAGAGGGCTTATAGTACAAGAGACTTGGACTCCTTATGGGACGTTTGGGCCTTTAATGGACAAATCTAATGGGCTTTAGCCCAATACCTAGGCCCAATTAGCTTAAATGAATTTCTCATAAATTACGTTTTACTTATACAATGTTCGGGAATATTAATGACCATCACTTTAATAAAACTAAGTCTAACAAATTGATTCTCCTTCAGTAGAAGTAAACCTTTCCCATTCATTAAACAACTTAGCCTTCTTCTCCTGAACCCCAATACTAGAACCCTTCATCATCTGTTCAACACGTAACCATATTTCGTGAGCAGTGTTACAACTATCTACAACAACATAAATATATTCTGGAAGACTCATGAGAATAGACTGAATTGCCTGATTACCAGCTTTCATTTGCTTAACTTCTTTCTCTGTAAGTTCATAATCTATCTGTTCATGAGTAGATTCAGCTACATGAGGTACACTGTTAGGATCACCGGGTTCAATGGTCATTCATCTTACATATGGACCATTCTTGATTGAATTCATAAGCAATTTTCTGGTTGGTTTACTCTTTGCATAACGAAGAAGACGAAAAACGTGGAACCAAGTTTTCTTTTGTTAAGCTTAGGAGGATGTTTTTCGAAACAACAGCATAAAGTCTTATTGAGCACGACAATGCAAAACAATGTGAAATGATATACTATAAACGTTTTAGTGAATAACGTGATTGTGTTTGATTATGATTGTTGTTTTCATAGTGTTTTTTGAATTGTGTTTTTTGCTAATGATTAAGTGTTTGTTATTAGATTTGAGTTGACAAAGATGTTTGGAACAATTGTTAGATTTTCAGTAAAATTGCGCTTTTTGATCAAACCTTACTTTTTGGATTTTAAGGTCAAACCACATGTATTGACAAGTTAAACTGCATAAGTAAATTGTACCTTGTATCAAACCTCACTTTTGGTCAAACTGCACTTTGAGATCAAACCTCACTTTTGGATCTTGAGGTCAAATTGCATGTGTTGACAAGTCAAACTACATAAGTTGACTAGGTCAAACTGCACTTTGAGGTCAAATCGCACAATCTGATGATCAAATCGCACTTTTTGTTCAAACCGTACAATGGAGAATCAAATCGCAGATTTACTTTAAACTCAAATCGCATAACCAATTGGCTCAAACCGCATAAGTTGCTTGCCAAACCAAATGTTTTGATTTTAGGTTAAATCGCACAATGTATGGTTAAACCGCATGAGTAATTTAAGATCAAACTGCAAATTTTCTAACTCAAATCGCACGTCTAAGAGTCAAATCGCATAAACTGCCAAATCGCACATATGAGTACCAAAACACAAAAACACTTATAAACCACAATTTTTAACCTTTTTTCTTGATTTTTTTTGCAAAACTCACTATATCTAAGTAAAATCTAACATAAAAACACAAACTTTATCATTTTTAACATCAAAATTTTCACTTTGATTTTTTCGTGTATATATGAAAAAAATGTGTAGATTCTTAAATTTTTGTAAGTTAAACACACAACAATCACACAATCACTCCTATCACTCCCCCTCATTACCACTTATAACATGATATCAATCCACATCCTAACACACGAAGTAAATAAAATTCTAGAGAGAGAAAGTAAAAGAAAGAAAATGGAAGATTACTATGTGAAGAAAATGAGTAACCAACACCTTCCTAACATGCTAGGAGGGTAGTATTCATAGTATAAGGAAGACGGATCCTTGTTTGGATCGTGTGGGCTTTCTTGCGTCGAACTAATGAGCTTTAGCCTGACACCTAGGCCCAATTAGCTTAATATCATTCTCGTAAACTACGTTTTCCTATACAAGGCTCGGGAATAAATAATGACCATTACTTTACTAAAAATGAGGCTAACAACATCGTGCATTCGAGTTACATCATTAAAAACCATATTCCTAACTCGCCATACTTAATTTATAATGGATCCGCCTGCAAACGAGCCCACGTTCGCATAAATAGTTATCTCACCATTCACAAAGTCAGCTGAAAGACCTAAAACCCGAATGATAAGATCTCCATAAAGCATTGACGGGCTGTAACTTATTATTAGCGTTAGATAAAACGTTATACTCTAATTACTGTTATGGAACACCATAATTGCTTCTGACCTTACCATACCTATCTGGTTTGGGTTAATGGCCCAAGCCCCCAGCAAAGAACCCTTGTTTGGCTCAGTATGCAATCTTAGCTATGTCCATTGATGAGTTGTAAGTCCAATGGAGATGGATAAATAAATGAGGAAGATCTTGACAAGAAGTATAAAGTCGTCTAGAGGTGAATTTGTGGTATGAGCACGAATGTGCATATGAGATAATGTTAAAATGAGATGCAAGAAGGTAAGAAAGTATAACACGAGTTTAGGTTAAAGTTATAACCATTAGTAGGAGTAAAATTACTATAAAGCCTAACTGATCTTGTTAAAGTATGCATTTTGACTTATATTAATAGCAAGTTTGTGTAAGATTGACATGAAAGTCTTGTTTTTTTTATTATCAATTAGCATTGATCATGTGTGATGAACTAACTACTTAAAGGGATCAAAGCAGTGTTTGTTTGAGGGTGTAAATGTGTGAAAATTTTGTAAAATTGTGAAGTTACCTGATAAGTGTAAAATACACATATCCATTTATGCTTAAAATAGCCCAAATAAACCCAAAACAGACCAAAAATGGCAAAAATATGCTTGTATTTGTGTTTTGTGTGTGCAGGTACGGATATATAAAAAATCACAAGAAAACCGTCAAAAACGGGCAAGCACGGACACGAGAACGGAAGAGTGTACAAAAGCCGGAAGCAAAGCCATGAAAAAGTCAACCCTCAATCAAACAGTCAAAGGAAAGTCAAACCATGGTCAACAGAAGTCAACCATAAAAAGACAAAATCCCTAAATTGCCATTTCAGTCCCTTAACTTTCAGAAAAGTC
>BQNB010203173.1:0-2500 GCA_026074375.1 Tanacetum coccineum | reverse complement strand
ACCGATGAATGAAGACTATTATCATGAGCAAAATTCTTGCTATGATTCTAATTATTCCGGTTTTGACCAACCACAACCCCCGCAAGACTCCGTCGATCATCAAAGATTTCTACAAGCACAAGAAGAGTTTGAAGAAATAAAACGAATAGAGGACATGAGTATCGAGGAAATGAGGCATGAGCAGCAATTGGTTGATTACAAAATTAAAGAAATCACGAATGATTTGGGTTATAAAAGATTTCACGGTGAGAAGATTGATGAAGAATATGAGAGAGATTGCGAGATTAGAATTCGAAAACTTAAGCAAGATTTTAATGAATGGGGCAGCGAGGTTCGAAAAAAGGAGCAAGCTTACAATGAAGAACAGTATTCTGCTGCCCGTCGTCGCATGCTTTCTATTCCTTTTGTCGACGAGGATGATTATATTCCTTTAGGAGATATTATTGCTCGATATTCTACGTCTAAAGCAATCACACCCGCTTTATCACCCGAGGAGCCCGTTGACTCTCTCATAATGGAGGATGAGCATCTTGACACAATTCCGGAAACGGAATCGGACGAATTCATAAAGTCTAGTGTTGAGAACCTTGTCCAAAACCCAAGTGAGTCCGCGGATTTATCTGATGGTGAAAGTGAGTGTGATGTGCCCATTAATGATGATTCACCGGAATCTCATTTCACGACTTTTTCTAATCCTCTTTTCGATTCTAACGACGATTTCTCTAGTGATGATGAGTCATTATCCGAAGAGGAAATTCAAAAGGATGAATTTAAATATTTCTCCAATCCTCTTTACGATCTTGACGATGAAATTATCACTAATGAGAAAATTCTTCCTAATCAAAAGGATTTAGATGTTGTCATTCCAATTCCATCGGGAATTGATGAACGTTGCTTTAACGCCGAATCGGATCTTTTAGAATCTCTACTAAATCGTGACTCTCCGATTGATTCTACAAAGATCGATTCTATTTTTGATGAATTTTCTCTTCCTCGACCTCCGGAAGAATCTAATTCTGAATATTCTGATGCTACAATCGAGTCTCTCTCTCCATCTCCTATCCCCGTTGAGGATAGTGACCCTTTTATGGAAGAGATCGACATATTTCTTGCTTCAGATGATTCAACACCACCGGGTGTTGAAAGTGACTATGACTCGGAAGGGGACATTCTTTTTGAAGAATTGCTTAACGATGACCTTGTTCCCCTTGCTGAGTATAATCATTTTACCTTTGACATTGAGCCCGATACGGCCGTGAAGAACGATTTTGATGAACTAAACGAAGATGAATGTTTTGACCCGGGGGGAGGTGAAAATGTTGTTTTTCTAAATGTTGAAGAGGACGATTCCTTCACATTTACCATCCGTACTTTTCTCCCATTTGTAACCTACCCTGAGGTTTCTCCCTTACTTTCCTCCACCAAAAATGAGGATACCATTTTTGACCCCGGCATCTCCACTTAGAGCCGGTGGCCTCTCATCGGGATGGAACTTTCATGTGCTTTAATGTTTGTCCAAACATTAATGAAAGCCCGATTGAGATTTTCTTTTCCATTTTCACTCTTTCTAAGGACAATTAAATTCAGGAATCGAGTCGAGCTTGTGACTCGGTGACCAAAAACAAGCCGCTTCATGGGAGTTCACCCCATGCCTATCCATTTTCTATTGTTCTAATAATAATGTGTTGTGATGTGTTGAGGCTAGTCTTTTCCGATTCTTTGTGTTTATTGTTTTACTTGTGATTTTTGCAGGATGAACCCAACAATTTCTGAAGCCTCCCGTGTTCGGTGTTGTGTCCCGTTTCACTCGAGCTGCCTATCCTTTGTATGAAATTAGTTTGGGGAGACCCAATATCCTTTCATCTTATCGATTCACGTTTATCTTTGCATAATTCATAAACGGCTTAGATTTTCGTAGAGACCCGGCCTTAAACATTGAGGACAATGTTTCATTTTAGTTTGGGGAGGGAATCTATCGATTTGATGTTACCTGCTTATTGTTTTGTTCTTACGTACCCGTTATTACCTAAAATACACATATCCGTTATTACCTAAAATGGCCCAATTAAACCCAAAACAGACCAAAAATGGCAAAATTATGCTTGAATTTGTGTTTTGTGTGTGCAGGTACGGATATATCTAAAATCACAAGAAAACAGTCAAAAACGGGCAAGCACTGACACGAGAACGGAAGAGTGCACAAAAGCCGGAAGCAAAGCCAGAAATGTCAAGCCCTCAGTCAAAATCAGTCAAACAGTGGTCAACATGGTCAACAGCAGTCAACCACTAAAAGACAAAACTCAAAAAAATGTTCCATTTTAACCCTCAAAGTTTCACAAAAGTCCAAAAATAGTCCCTCACCTCTTATTGGGCCCTAGAAACCTTAATGGGCCTCAAAACCCTAAAAACCCTACCCGGATACCTAAAAAGCCCAAACCTTAAGCCCAAATTCCTAGTCCATTACCTTTTTAATAAACCACAGGGACCAATCTTGTAATTT
>BQNB010203169.1:0-10783 GCA_026074375.1 Tanacetum coccineum | reverse complement strand
GATTTATTCTAAACGTGAGAAGATTGGTTACTGATTCAATAAATGCTTCCTCAAACGGTTAATCACTAAGCTTATTTTAAAAAGAGAGTAAAATTAGTTAACAAAAGAGGTACACATAGGTTTGATAAGTATGATGATTCCTTAAGTTATTCAGTATTCTGCAGAAAGAAATGAGTACATTTGGGACTTAGTTGACTTAGGTGTTATCATTTCGACTACTTAAGAGGGAATAATTGTGACATCCGAGACTTAGTTGACTTTGGTGTTACATTTTATATCATCACTATTGTGTAAGGATAAATACGAACATCCGAGACTTAATTGACTTTGGTGTTACGGTTTCGAATTAGTTGTGTACTTTAGATATTTGGGTTGTATACATCAAGACTGCTTGATGCGGCTTGCACATCTGCTTTGAATCTACACAAGAAATTATTGTTGGTTCGGGGGGAAGCTAAGACAACTTCCAAAAGGATATTATCGAGACGGACTACAGATTGCTTACATAGACAGAATGACTTTGTCATTTTCGGTTTGAAATTTTTCAGGTCATGTCTCATACATAATCTTGTGAATATATAAATGTGTAGTGTAGACTAATATTAGGCAAATATCGTGTTTGAGTACGAATTTTCAAGAATTTCTTAGTAAATTCAAAAAATTTAAAATTAACGTACTCAAACACCATATTATTCCCTCATAATTTGAGGGGGAGCATTAAAATGTTCCAATAATCGGCTTGTTAATAATTGGACATTTTTTCCCTGAAACCATGAATATTTGAATCAATTGATATCCAAAATATCAAGAGATTTGACATTTTTGATAAGGGGAGAAAATGTGATTAAAATATATGGTTAAATATGTGATTTTAAAGGACTCAAGTGCAAACTTCACCCTTCATGTGCTAAACATTTTTTGAATATCGATGCACATGTTGAGGGGGAGCATTTTGAATGGTTTAAGGCTGAGAATAATACCGAAAGACCGACCATGTTTGTAATTACTTGGAGTTATAAGGTGGTTAGGATTAGGTATTCGTTCCCATGATCCAGCCAGAACCGGAGGGATCTACCCAGGGACATTCCACTAGTTAGTGTAGAAGTCCATAGGTATGATATAAAAAAGGAGTAAAAGTAAGAATAAGGGAAAAGTGCCGACTGAGATGGAGCTAGTACTGGAACAAACCCAACAA
The DNA here is from genome assembly GCA_026074375.1 of Tanacetum coccineum. Taxonomy (NCBI): domain Eukaryota; kingdom Viridiplantae; phylum Streptophyta; class Magnoliopsida; order Asterales; family Asteraceae; genus Tanacetum; species Tanacetum coccineum. The sequence goes on along the minus strand of BQNB010203169.1, from coordinate 9,588 downwards.
GGTACTAGTTATGAAGTCTCGGTAAGCACTGAAGGGGTTGAAGAATTAAAAAGAAAAGTTAAGATAAAGGGTGAAAAGAAAGAAGCCCTCCTTACACTTAGGCAGAAACCAGGTCAATACATAAACTGTCAGAAACACTAAGTTGTTGTCTGGTATTGAAGACAGTCGTCATGGACCCAGTGACGCAATGCACAACCCTCCCCAGCCACTCAAGGTCTCTTAAAAGACTCTTGTTTCATTTCTCACGGAGATTACACGCATTTCTATCGACTTTCTCACTCTAAGTTAGTAGATATTGAAAAGGTGGCAGTCTGCTCCAGCCTCTGATTACTAAAACCCAAAGTGCACTATCGAGTCTAGAGTAAAAAGAGATCATCCATAAATCTCACTAGGACACTTATCCAAAATATGCTTGCTAACACAATGTGAAAACAAGAAATATATCAAGAGTCCTATGCATCATCCTTGTGATTTTTCTAGAACATCAGAGTGATACCTTATAGTAATCACAATGACGAGGAAATCCTTCCAGAGACAACATCAAACAAGCTCTGCGGTAGGTGACTTGTGAGATCCTATATGGATCAAACTTGTGATACTGGATATCAATTCAGTCCAGCTTATGAATTGACGAATGAATTTTGAAAAAGATAAAACTATTGGTGTGTCATAAAAATCGTTTGCATCTTGACACACCGACTGATTTTCCTAAATCAATTTTTAATTTTATGTCCATGGGAAGCCTCACAAGGATATTTGGACATAGGAAAGCTGAACACGAACTGACAGCTTAATCGGGAAGATAATAACTTACCGGTTCACTCTTACCATGTTGTTTGCTTTGAGACGCTCCGGTAATGAAAACGGCTAGTACAGCTGTGAAACCCTGTCAATAAGATTCTTCAGAATTCTACCTGATCACAGGCAGTCTTTATACTGATTAACGGGGAACCGTGGTTATTACAACCATATTCGACGAAGTGACAAAGCCGCTTTCGTCCATACATGTTGATTATCACTAACCCTTTCATGCAGGTAATCCTGATGGTCACAGCTATTGGATCAAGACAAGTCAAGATTCAAAGCCACATGCTCATACTTGACCGACAAAAGTAAAGACATCATGAAAGTTTAAGTACATGTTTTAAGACTTCTGCTACTCTGATACTGTACGTCTTTCTTGAAGTGACGAAGTATTAAAGTCAAAGAATTTCAAAGAAGTTTCCGTTACTCTGATACCGTACGTCTTTCTTGAAGTGACGAAGTATTAAAGTCAAAGAATTTCAAAGAAGTTTCCGTCACTCTAATACCGAACGTCTTCCTCAAAGTGACGAAGTGTTATAGTTAAAGAATTTCAAGAAAGATGTCTTATTCAAGCTTTCAAGACCAAGAAACAACAACAATATGAGCATGTTGGTCTAAATGTTACAAGTTTCTAAATGTCTAAAGTTTTCTACATCAAGACTTCATATTAAAGATAAAGAACAAGATAACAAGACTACAAGCTAAAGATTAAAGACATTCATAGAATGTATAGCTCAAGTTTTTGTAAATTAGAGTGACCTCCCTTAGGGGGAGATTGTTAGGAATCGAGAAAAGACTCGGTCACTTCCAAAGTTGTAATAGTGTGGCTCGTAGCATAATATTTGGAAACTTACCAAGCTAATCGGGTCAACATAAGTCATCCTTATGTTGACCAGCCATATGCATGGTATATATACCCTTCTCCATGCCTTGGAGATGGTTGGTTGTTCATTTGGTTATTCATAATATTACATTTTTCTTTTCTTTCTCTCACTAAGTGCTACAACCCTTCTTTCTCTCTTTAAACTTTCCATCTTAATTAGCTGTTAAGTGATTTGATACTTCTACAGATATGCCACTTCGAGATAAGTAATCATTGCACTAAACAAACAAATCACCATTTAATCAGATTTTATATGGCTAATACAATTTTCTATCATTTGGCTTGTACCGCTCTTTTATCTTCTAATTGTTTTCTTGCATGTTTATTGTGTTTTGAATTGATTATTGTCACCATAAAACCTGTGCCAGTCTCTCAAGCTAAAAACTCCCCATTATCATTAGAACTAGGTTTAGCATAGGTTTAACAAGTAATTAGAAATAACTTAATTAGATTAATTAAAATATTGATAGAATATAAGGTTAACGACCTCGCTCTTAGTGTTCGACACCTTACTTACCACGAAACTCAACCCGATCGGGTACACTGCCCGTTAAAGTGTTGTTTTAGAATAAGTCGGCTAAATATAAATTTAAAACTTGGTAATCAATAAATTGACCCTACACGACAACACATCAAGTTTTTGGCGCAGCTGTCGGGGAATGAAAAAATTTAACCTTTAATTTTATTAATATTTCAAAACATTAGCTTAGAATAATTTAATTAGTATAATTTAATTCTATTTATATTTAATTATGTGTTTCAATTCCAGCAGTATTTAATTGTTTTCAAAAGTGTCATGTTCAGATAGATCAACTGATACGCCGTATCCACCAGTTGGATATGACGTATCAAACCTTCTACTCAGAATAGCGTATTGAATTGAGTAGTTCTAAAAACATAATATGTTCTCCAAACAATACAGAGTATTATGTAAAATCAATACGGCGTTACTGACCTTAAGAAGACCCATATGGCGTCGTTTAATCAATTGAATAGGGTGTTATGTTATTTGATTATGTGATAATTTGTAACAGTAGTGTTTTTGCGTTCTCTCCCCTGGGGCATATCCTACTGATCATTTGTTGCTTTGTCTAGGAAAACCCATTTGACAATGAATGGAATCACGATGGTACAGAACCGAAAGGATACTTTTTTATTTACCCGAAAGAACTTCACGAACTAGATTATAATGTACTTGTGAAAGTGGAAGATGGTTTTTCCCTGGTAATTCAATGGTTTATCGTAAGTGGTATCGTAACACGGTTTCACGTGGATTAAGGTTATGGTTTGATTAGTTTAGATTCAAAGTTAGCTTATAGCTTTATGAAGCTGGTTTAGTGGTTTAGGGATTAGGTTTTTAATTTACTCTCGGCGGTAGAGTAGGTTTTAATACATAGATTATAGTAGATTTGGGGTCGTTAGTAATTAGAAGGAGTGTAATTCTCATGATAGTCGCCCTATTCACCTGTGGGAAAATTTCGGCCATGGGACGTATGCAAACACCGAACTTAAAAGAGCTATAATAACCACTTATCTTCATAGTTGCCGGCCTATAGGATGTATAAATACCCTTTCCATGCTATGGAAAGGGTGTTGGTTGTTTCATTTTTCTCACATAGTTATACATTATTCTCTTTTACTTTCTCTCACTAGAAACTTTCTCCCACTTTCTTTTTCTCTTTAGATTTCTTCATACTTGTGTGTGTGTTTAAGGACTACTTATATTCTACAATACATATATTGTTCCTTGATATGCTTCTTTTGGCTATTGGTAATAGTTCCCTCGTTTGTATCAAATACGGATGACTCTCTATAGTTCTTCTGGCTTGTAATCTGTTAGAACAAATGACCCTTTACATTCATTATGTTGGTCGGATAATTTTCATCTTTTTTACCGTTACCATGTTTGGAAGGATATTAATGATACTTACTATTGTTATGATCTATTGATTCTTTCGTTTGCATTCATCGATGGTCATTTGCTTCTTTGGTTTAATCTCTCCTTTTTTAGAATTCCTTGTTCATAAAATATTATACCCGATATAACCTCTTTGCATTGACATCTACTCTTTTGGAGATTAGATCGTTCACATCGAATATTTGGTACAAAGATTCATTTTTTCCAATCTTGATACGTATTGTTACTCGATATGTGTTTCTTTGATCCTCGATACGATTTGTTAGTTCTTCGCTTTCGTTTGTCTTCTTATCAAGTAAGGATGTTCTATCATTTCTTATAAGGATTTTCATGACATTTGATCCGTATTCACTTGCATATTGCAGACATTATATATATTTCCTATTATTTGATTCGATAATTGTTTGCTGCCCTATTTAATCATTTCGTTTGAAACCCTCGAACTCGTTTTGACACATAATCTGGAGCAAAGAGCTATATCTTTGCACTAAAGATCTGGAGGCACTACTTATATAGCACAAAGTGCACAATTTTTATCGACCACCAGGACAAGCGAACTATATAAACTATAGAGAATATGCTACGAGCTTGACCTTGGAGGTAGTTAGGACACTTACCTACCTTTAGTCGAATTTTCTTACAACACCTCTGTTTGAGACACTTTACGATCGAAGGTGTCGACCACCTACCTGTTGGACAGAGATTGGAGATAGTCAACTCACTGCCCCAGAAATTTACTCATGTAACGAATGAGAATATCATTCGACACGAGTAGACTGCAGACCACTCGTGATCGTCAAAAGAGTTACGCACATGTAAGGCATAAACCGTTAGAATTTCAGGCCGGGGATAAGGTCACGTTGAAAGTCTCATCATGACAAGGCGTGATACGTCTCGGGAAACAAAGAAAGTTAAACCCAAGGTATGTCTGAGCATACAAGGTTTTAGCTAAGGTTGGCCCTGTAGCTTACGAACTCGAGATTCCACAAGAACATAACGGCGTTCACAACACGTTTCACATCTCTAATTTGAAAAAGTGCTTATTGGATGAATCATTTGTCATTCCATTAGAGAAGATACAAGTGGATTATAAACTACATTTCATCAGGACTCTGGTGGACATTATGAACCGAGAAATTAAACAACTGAAAAGAAGCCGCATACCAATCATCAAGGTTCGATAGAAATCTAAGCGAGGTCCCGAATTCACTTGGGAACGTAAAGACCAACTTCGTAACAAACACCCACACCTTTTCCCAGAAACCTTACCACCTGGTACCACCAATTGAATTTTGAGACAAAATTCTTTTAACGAGGGAAGACTGTGACAACCCAAAATTTAAGGATTTCTTTTTACTTAAAAACTTGACAATTTATTTTGAACATGTACGAACTTGTTTTAACTTATAATCGGAGAGGTTATCCCGTGTACTATAAAAAATAGCTTTGAACGTATCCCTACTTTATACTAAGTTTAGTCTACACATATTTAGTATATTATCATACTCATGAACATATTTTAAAAGTCATATGAATTTAATTTTACAACTTTTACGTAAGTTACTTAAAGTTGCATGATTTTGCATGCATGCATACACAAATTACCCAACATTTCACCACCTTGTATATACTTACATAGCTATACCTTATACTTTCGTAGACTACACAAACCCCCTAACCTTCTAGAAACCGTCCAATATAAAGAGTAATATAACAAAAGGATTTTCAAAGTGTTGAACACCACCCTTCCATTTTAGCTAAACATCACATGTGCATAGTAACCAAACACTATTATTCTCTTTCCCCCTCTTTACCTCCTTAGGCCGGCTCCTATGGCTTCCTCCCTCTAAAAATATGTTTTCCCAAAATGAAATTACATAACCATGTGATCTCTTATATGACCATTCAACATACCTTAAAAGTTTTATATACAAACTAAGCACCTACCACTTCTTCATTCACCATGTTAATACAAATAATGTCTAAAACATTATTTATATTTTTTGACTTTTCATTGTTTTGATAATAACAAAATGTAAAAACATTTACGATAAAAATAAACGTTTACAAATTATTAATCATAAAATTCCATTTCTAAGATTAGTGATCACTTAAGGTATGGACAAACAAATCATTAAGCATGATTAGTGATCAAGAAAATATTTTTTTTCTTATCCATCACATTTTTACAAAAATGTTTTCACAAAAATAAATATACAAAATATTTATTTATTAAAAGAAAATTTTTATTTAAAACTTAAATTTGAAATTCAAATGTTTCCCGCAAAATAGAAGCTTCCATACCAGATACAACATTCCCTACAAAAAGACAAAAACAGGAGCGGAGTTGATGACATCAAATAATGTTACATTTATACCATCATTTATCCCGAATAAGTTACCTACTTTTATATAATTATTGCAAGAATTGTACTTAATTGTACTTAATTGCTTAAAAGTGTTATTTGCAGTAATTAAGGAGTGATTTGTGAAGACATGCTAAATGGCGTATATTTTAGAGCTAAAACGAAGATATTTAAAGATTGCTTATTTCTGACCAATACGTCGTATCCAGAAAAGAGATACGGCGTATCAGCGCCAACTCTTCACAAGAAAACGCGTACACATAATTCCCAATACGGCGTATCACTCTTCTACCATACGCCGTATCTAGCTGGATAGACATTCAAAGATACGAAGATATTTATATTTTGGGAATGAATATTTTATTGATTATAAACTTTGCGTGCACTCTAAGAAAAATACCCCCAATACGCCGTATTGGCCTAGCTCAATACAGCATATCCAGACTTTTTCAAACACTATAAATAGAAGACTCAAAAATGAGTTTTCAGTGTGCAAATTCATATTCTTCATACCATACACATAAAAGACGATTTTCTGAAGAAAAGAAGAGCAACCAAAGGTCAAGCATCGATCACGATTCCATAGAAGACATCGTGTATTTCCTATACTCTTGTAATCATTTAATTTTTGGTATCGTTCGGTAAAACATTTAGTTTACCTTGGTTATTTGATCATGCTTGTATAATTACAATGGTTATGGGCTAATACCCTAGGGTATTAGCCATCTTAATGAAGATTTAATGTTTGGTTTATTTTAAAATCGATTTCTTAATTTATCGTTGAAGGTTTAATTATGTTTATCACATGATACTTGTCTACGTGTTTGAATATGCGACCTATCATTCAACTGGGTCTAGTTATGCCTAACAAGTGAACTAGATACTGGGATAGCTCTCCATATCGTGTTTTATATTACTGGACCAATAGGATCATAACTAATGTTTTGTCTTTATCTTTAAATTATGAGCTTAGTTGGACCGGCAGGTGACCCGCAATGTTTCAACAAGTATGTTCTTAATTCATTGATATAGATTTGAACAGTGAACTACCAGTATATAAAATACCGTCAAACAGTAAGTGGGTAAAGTCCCGATGGGCTAGGCTTTGACAAGATCACCATTGCTTTAATCCCTAGGTAGATTATAATTAAACTAAAAGGATGCTTTATGCGGATACGTTAATTGTGACATGATTCAACGTGTTTAGGTCTTAGGATGATATCCCACCTAAGTCTTAAGAATGATATGCCGCTTTGAGATAATAAATCATTGCACTAAATAAACAAACCAGTGTTTAATCGGATTTAATATGGCTAATACAGTTTTCTATCATTTGGCTTGTACCGCTCTTTTATCTTCTGATTGTTTTCTTGCATGTTTATTGTGTTTAGAATTGATTATTGTCACCATAAAACTTATGCCAGTCTCTCAGGCTGAAAACCCCCCATGTGTGACATCCGTGACTTGAGCAGGGTAGTCAAACCGTTAGAGTTGACTAAAGTATTTATATGTGTTATAATTGTGTGCTTATGTGATCTTATGTGAGTATTTGATATCAATCCGTGATGCGTGTTCATCTATTAGTGATTAAGTTGTGGTTTTGAAAGCTATTTCATTTCGTTCACATTAAACGATAACATGATTTTATGCATTATCATGTAATTTGGTGAATAATTGAAGTATGAGCGTAATGAGTATATAAAGTATTCCTAGGAATGAATAAAGTCTAGTATTTAAGTTATTTAAGCATTAGTATTTATAATTTAGGAAAGTAATTTATGAAATAAAATTTATAAATATTAAGTTTAAAACTAGTTTTTATTTAAAAGGTTTACTAAATTAATAAAGGTTTTTTTTAAATAACAAAATAAGGGTAAATATATATATTAAATAATATTTAAATAAAATAAAATAAAATTTAAAGGGGTGTTTGTTCGGCCGGTTAGTAGAAAAGAAAAAAAAGAAAACCAATTTGAGTTTAATTAGGAGTCTAGTTATTATAAATACAAAAATTAAGGAAAACCCAAAATCATTTTGCTTATCCCATTGTTCTCTTGTTCGGCCGAAACCCCCAAATAAGAAGAAAAAAAATATTTTTTTTTATCAAGAACCAAGGTGGTGATTCAAGTGTAATCGGGTGAAAGGTTTCTTGTTTAAATATTTATAATCATGTAACTTTAATTGATGGATAAATTAGGGTTTATAATTTTCTATAAATTAATGATATAAAACTATATGGGTGTGTTCGGGAATAGATTTAGAGCATGTTGGTGTAAAAGGTTTAGATTAGAATGCGTTAATTTGAGAGTTAGGGTTTGGCAGAATTTAGGTCATGTTAATCGAGTGATATCTCATTGGTAAAAACGAGTTTTGCTATGAATCTTATGCCTAAATTGAAGTTCAGAGAGTCTAGTTTTCAAAAAGTTCAGCCCCGAAAGGTTTTGAGGTCGGGAAGTTAGTCATATAATTTTTACAAGAAAAGTTGTCGAAACAGTAATTTCGGGTTAGATTTGGGTGTGATTTGGGTTTGATTTCAGGATAGAAGTTGAATCAAGGCTTGAGAAAAATCAGAGATTATATTTTATGTGTCTATTAACTCCAGCTCAAAGCACAAGTCCTAAAACATTGTCTAAGTATTTTTAGAAAAATCAAACTATTTGGTGTGCCTTCAGATCCGAATTTGAATACTTTGTGATGTTGAATTTTTATAAAATAGTTAGGCTCAATATTATTTTTTCTAATAAATCACAGTGGTTCATAACCCATTGGGAAGGTAGGGAATGAAAGGGGGAAAGCTAATTTGATCAGTTAGTATTTTATTTGTGGTCATAAAGTGACTACAAAATTCTGCCGAAAAGCTAGAAAACTTGGATAAATGAATTAAGGGTATTAGGGTATAAGTGAGATATTGGAAGTATGGTAAATGGTTTATACTCATAATAAGAACATATAAGTCCATCAATTGATTGTTACATCGTCTTGGGAATTTAGCCTAATCGCGTGTAACACGTGTTTTATTTATGTTTAGTTGATTTCAAGGAATTCGTAAAGTAGCAGTGCATCAGGTGAGTTTCATAGTCCCATTTTTCTATGTTTTCTTGGGATGGAAATGGTGCACATGTTTTTGAAATGTTTCATTGCTATGATTATGTGTTTTAAATTGTGTATGGACATTACATGACTATTATATGACTATGTGATATTTGGGATCGAATGAGTACGCCTACTCAATGTTATTTGTGGTATTGATTTTGGATCGAATAAGTACGCATACTCAGTGTTGGTTATGGTACCATGTGATCGGATAGGTACGACTACCCAATGTGTGATTATGTTTGTATGGTACATTCTGGGTGAGCTTGGTTGCTTATAGTGCCAGCTATTCTAAGCCCGAATGTGAATTTAAGTATGTGAAATATGTTGATTGGATTTTGTTGCATGCTAGCATAGGTTCATGATAGTTCATTACTGTCCTATTTTGTTTTGATAATCACATAGAAAGCGAGAATTATTGCGTGTCTAAAACCTATGACTCTCACCAACATTATTGTTGACGTTATAAGCATTATTTTCAAGTGAGCATCTTGAGGAAAGTGAAGTTAGGAAGACTGGCTAGT
>BQNB010203162.1:0-10783 GCA_026074375.1 Tanacetum coccineum | reverse complement strand
CTTCTTTGAAGTAACATAAAATAGACTTAATTAGCTTTCCAACGATATAAAACACGCTTTCTAACTATTTATGGTTGAGTTTTTACGACTTAAACAAGATCGATAAAATTTGTCGGACTCAATCCAGCTGGGCGGCAAAACAGCCACGCCGGGTAGCTAGTGAGAAGCTGGGCGGCAAAACAGCCACGCCGAGCGCCAAAATACTTTTTGGTCACCCAAAAATGCATTTTTGACATTTTTTTCGGAAAACTAACTTTCAAAACTCAACATTACACAAAACTTTCCAGAATTCATTAAAATAATATAATACATCATTTCCATAATCATTTGTGGTCTAAACGATCCCAAAATATATACTTTATGAAGTTTACCAAACACCCCTTTTTGACCCGTTTACAAATACTTTAACACACATCTATAACTAATGACTTTTGTTGGATCATTTTCTGAATAGATCTTAACCTTTAGCTTGTAAAGGGTTTGTTCCTTTAGATAATTCTAAAGAGACAATAATGAAACACTGATATGAACACTATTGATTATGCAGAAACTAATCAATAATGCTAAGAAGAACAATAATAAGAATCACAAAAGAACTTTATATTATAACTTGAATCTGCCTAGGTTACAGATTACAAAAACTATGATTGTTAATAGATCTCTATTGATCTGTGTAGAACTATATCTACTAACTATTCCCAGGGTTCCTTTTATAGACTAAGGAAACCCTAATGGGCTTTACAAAATGCGTATAAATATCTCATAAGCAGTACTAATACAATACACTAGCAGTACTAATACTAACTAACAGTACTAACTATTACTGGCAGTACTAACATTATACTGGCAGTACTAAATACAAAACTAGCAGTACTAAATACAAAACTAGCAGTACTAAAGACTTAGACTTATTTCTTCAATCTTCATTAACAGCATCAAGTCTTCACTAGCAGTATTAATCTTGAGCCAGCAGTATTAACTTGTAGAAGCTTCAGAATCCCAACAATCCTCCCCTAAACTTGTGATTTACTCTTAAATCTCAAGTTTCTTCTGGATTAGATCTTCACTGTTCAGTATCAACTCAACAACCTTGATTTTTAAGCATTCCTTCTTTATCACAACACAACAAAATCCAACTAAGTTGGCATTGTTGTTTTTAGGCAAACTACCACCATTAACGGATTTGATATTCCTTTACCAGTAGCCGTATGCTCTTAGGATAGCCAATTCCTTCCCACTGTAAACAACAGTGAATTGATAACCTTATAGTTTTGAAGTAAACTATCAACTATCAACGGATTTGATTTGTCTTTACCAAAAGCTTTGCGTTGACTAGTCAAATTTTCATTGCCATAACATGGTGCAATGATAACCATATAGTTTTTAGATAAACTATCAGCTATCAACAGATTTGATTAGTCTTTACCAGGAACTGTTTGATCCTGGACTAGCCAACTCTTCACTGTGAAGCAAGGTATTGAGTAACCATACAATTTTCTGGTAAACGTCAACCATAAACAATTTGAGAGTCTTTACCCAAGCCTTAGCTTATGGACTAGCCAGTTCTTATGTTTGTTAAACATGGTGAACTGATGACCATTTGTTGTGTGGTTTTACAGCCAACACTCAAAGATCCTCCTCATTTCCATTAGAGTCTTCAGGTTCCAACTCTGCAATTAGCTTTTTGACAAATCTAATCAACTCCAATGCCATAGTACTGTCTTCCAGATTTCCAACTTCAATCTAGCATTTGCATCATTACTTTCCTTTCAAAGGATACTATTTCTCTAAAAGCATATGAATTACCAATCTGATCCAATCATCAAAGTATGTACCCCTAAAGATCTAATGTAGCTTCCAACTCACTACATTCCAATCCTACATTGTATTCCAAAACTCATCTTCATCATTTGGATTGAACATTATCATCAAATCTCCCTAAAGTACTCTATCAAAACCTTCAGGTACCTAATTTTGATATCTGTCCATCACAATTTGTATACATCATTTAAATCCTCTCTATCAAATATTGAAAGCACTCTCATTAGGGTACTAAAGTATCTTCTTTATCCATTGATTCTAATTAACACTTTAATTACTTCTCTAAGCCTTTAGTTTCAACGCACTGTGGTTCATCCCAAGATACTCAGTTTCATTCTTTGATAGAACTCTCTGTTCAAGTAATCCATAATCCACCACCTTGTACCTCGATCTTAGCATTGTTAAGCATAACTTCAGCTCATCATTCTCTTTCTCATCCTCAGAAGTACCATGTCTGAATCTTCTTTCCTTGACTTCATCTTTTTCCTTGTGCCAAGCTTTCTCTTCCTGGTACCTGCTTCTTCTTTGCTTTCCTCCTTAATACTGTCAGCTTTCTTTGTACCAACAACTTTCTTATTCAGTCCTCTTATTATCCTTTCATCCTCAGCAGAACCAATAGCAACAAAGTTTTCATCAGAACTTTTTACCTTTTCATACAGAACTTGTATTTCTTCAAAATTTTTGTTCTTCAAATCAGAATGCTTCTTTCCTCCTACATGCTTCAAATATGTCATCATTTGATTTCTTAACTGAGTTCTTGTAGGTGGTCTACTTCTGATTTCAGCAGCTCTTTGTTGTGCAAGAAACCTCCTTTGAGCAGCAATAGTATCATGAAGCAATTTAACTGATTCATAGACTGTCTTAGGTTTTTGAGTATTTGCTTCATTTGTTTTACCTACAGTCTCACTTGTTTTAGTATTAAGATCAGTTGTTTTTGACTCAATTATTTTCTTCCTAATGGCATATTCATCTAAACCTGTAAATGATATGTCAGCTCTTGGGGTTAGGAAGTTCCCTGTTATAGGAGGGGGAACATCATGAAACCCATCTGCTTTAGAGAACCTATCATTTGCTGGTGTGTTCTCTTCATCACTTGATATGACATCAAAAACACTCAAAATAATCTCACTATGAGTTTTAGAATAGTTACTCAATTGATCAAATGTAAGCCATATCCAAAACCAGTTATATCTCTACACACAATTTGACAGTATGATAATCATCAAATTCTTGGATATTCAACCCATTTATATCTTTAATTTTAACTCATCTCTTCCTTAACACCTTTCTCTAAGTCAGGTTAAGGTTGTTTAAATTTTTTATTTCTCTGCATTTAAGCACATCGTTTATGAAACTCATATTTTTGCACCCCAATCAGTTCATTCTTTTAAGTACAATGTATCCTAGATTCTAGTGCCTCAAGGCTAACTCATACCAGATTTCTAGTCTTGCTCTGCTAATGTTTTTCTCTTTCACTATCATAAATTCTTTGAAAGTTTTAAAAGATTCAGACATTGTTTAGAACATTTATTATGACCTTTAGTAGAAGAACCTGATGAGCTTGAAGAAGAATTGGCCATTAAAGCATAGTTACAGTTTCTACTTCAAAGACATTACTCCCGTCATAACACCTAGACCAGTCTGAGCCATCTAGTGCCTGTGATGAAGATCTTTGTTTGGTGCATTGCTCCTGCCATGTCACCATAAATCATCTTCCTTGATTCTTCTAGATCGGCATTCCTTAGCAAAGATGCCCCTTTTCTGTGCCATAGTAGCACTCAAATTTTTGATTATCAAGAGAAAACATGTCATTTTTCTTTGAAATCCAAGTTTTCCTTCCTTCTTCCTGAATGAATTTCTTCACTTCAAACAGTCAACATAGCACCTGCCCATCTAAGATCTAATTCATTCATTCATCTTCATCAATCTGCTGAAAATCATCAATTTCAAGTAGAGGACTGGTTGTGTGTTGTGCAAAGAAAGATCAACGCTACAATCATCGCACCATGGGTAGTTTGAAACTTGCCTACTTCCTCCAGCAGTACTAACCCCAAAATCTCCACAGCAGTACTAACTTCATTAGTACTGCAAGATTGTCTTAAGGAAAGAAATGCCACGTTCTTGAGAAGTAGAAGTGAACTAGAAACCTTTTCATCTACTTCAAAGACCCTAAGGTTGAATTGTAAGGTCATCAAAATCAAATCTCATCAATGTCTGGCTATTTCTCATGATTAGAGCAATTTGATTCCATAAAGGAGGAAGACTTCTTAGGAACTTCTGGTATATATTCTCCTTGATCTTGGAGCACCATTACCTCCAATGACTTATAGAGTTTTTTGGAACCTATCAATAAGCCTTGTGTCAAACTTCATTGATGGCATAGTAAAGTTTTCAAACTGATTTTTTAGAACATTTTCTGCATCTTCTTGGATTCTTCATTACCTCCAAACCTTGCTTTGATTGCAGCCCAGAGTGAATTTGCATCTGTAAAAAAAAAAAACATTGTGAAACTTAGAGGTATTCATCAGGTATATGCTAAAAGCAAGATGCGACTAACTCTCCAAATTCCTTAGCAGCCCGTATGTATTAGCAGTCCTTAGTAGCAAGAGGAGCAATGTTTTCACCAGTTGGTGCACTCTTCTTTTAACTACATTGACAAAACAACCCATAGGATATGGTCTGTGAGACAGTATCATTGACGCATCTCATGGTCACACATATCATATTCTCCTTCCAGATTATAGGGAAATTTTCATTTACTGTGATATGGGTGGAGGATGTCTTGTTCTGCCAATCTACAATTGAGTTCTTCTATGCAGAGTTTCCACACAGCTCTGATACACTTGTTGATCATATACTGAATTGATCCTTAAACCTTAGCTTGTAAAGGTTTTGTTCCATTAGATAATTCCTTAAAGCAACAATATTGAAACACTAATTGAAACACCTATTGATTATGCGTAAACGTAATCAATAATGCTAAGAAGACACAAAAATAAGAATCACAAAGAACTTTATATTATAACATGAACAGCTAAGTATAAAGATACAAAACTATGATTTGCTAAACTATCCTATTGATCAGTAGTAGACCAAATCTACCACAACTATGCATAGGTGTACCTTTATAGACTAAGGAAACTAAAGGACTATACAAAACGCAAAAAGAACATTGCATCTCCTTATCCTAATATATTCAGCATATCTCATAAACGGTACTAACTATTTTTATACTAATGGTACTAACTATCTGATCAGTACTAACATTTTGTACTGTCAGTATAAATTACAACTAGCGGTACTAACTAATATAACTAACGGTACTAAATCAGGAATGCATAATTCCCAACAACTGATATTTCTAACTATGGGATGTCCTTGGGTAGATCCCTCTGGTTCTGGTTGGATCATAGGACTAATGCCTAACCTAACCACCTTATGACTTCAGAATCGTCATGAAATAAGATGTTGTAGGGTATGAGATTGTAACCATAAAACCTTTTCCGAAGAGTATCAAGCACTTTGAGTCGATAAGATCACTTATTAATTTCAAGATCACATTTTAATTACATTTCTCCTCTTATTTTAAATACTAATTCACTTAGTTTTTGAAATACTTTGTGATTAAAATTTGTCATGAAAATTCCGTGGGGACTTTTATACGTAGCATGAATTACATGGAACATGAACTTGCTCCCCCTCAATTTTACATATGTTTGACACCAAAAACAATGATACAAAGTTGTAAAATGAATATAAAATTGAGGGTTAGCATAGGTGAGAACACAATTTTGAAAGATTATGAATTGTCATTAAAGAATTCTTGAAAAATTGTGCTCAACCACCTAATCATCTTATAACATTCAATTTATTTAATAGTCATTATTATTTCTTAGATGTTATTAAGACTTTTTATAATGTGTTGAATACATAAGAATTGTCATGTTATGATGTATCCAACAATCATTAAAACATTGTTTTTCGAAAAACTCCCCCTCAAACATTGACTCATTTAAAAATGACACCAAATGTAGAATAATTGTCTTGTAAAACAATATGAGGGATGGAGTGTTGAACACGCAATTTTGAAAGATTTTGAATCATCAGTGAGAAATTCTTGAAAAATTATGTTCAACTTTTGAAAAACATCATGTTAGAAGACTTCTCTTCTAACTTTAAGGATAAGAGCACTGAAACGTACACTCTCCTTTGTCGTTCGTGTCCGAGTTGCAATCTGAGAGCAATTACAAGTCATCAAGACATTAGAAATGACTTGTTTTGAAAGCATTTGAACTCCTTTCGAACATCATTACAACGCCCGCGACGTAAATTAATCAACAGATTACATTCAAGAAGCGAAAATGCTATCGATTCCAAGAGACATGTCGAGAAGATTCTTTTTGTGAAACATTTTCTGATTTTTTGATTTTGTATTTTCTTTTTTTGAAATTTTTTATTTTTTTATTTGATTTTATAAAAATTATTTACATGTTGACCTCAGCATTGTTATGTGATGGTGGAATAGTAATTCCAACTCTTGTCGTGATGTAGCTTGCTGTCTGCATTGAGGAACAACTTTTGGAACCAGCTCTTGAACTTGAATGGAGCATTGTTGAGGTCGTGAATTCCGAGTTCTTAACTGTTAAGACAGAAGTCAATTGCTTAGTTCACAGATCAGAATTTCCTGAAGCCCTGGTTTCGGAATATCAGTCTATTCAGCAACCAAACTCTGAGATCCCCTTCCCTTTTGGGATTAAAAAGATGTACCTGCAATTAAGTTAAAGTACCTAGCATTAACATCAAGAGTTTGTTCGTATTCATATAGGTTAGTGATATCCTCATTTGAACCATTTGTGGGTTCACTGTCAACCTTGGTTGTGCTAGATGTGAATATCTTTCCAGTAGGAACCCACCTAAGACCTACAGTCTTGAAAATTTTACCTGTCGGTTTCCACCTAAGACAAGATCTAGGAGTCATTGTTTCTCATAACACAACGAAAGTCGTATTTGATTGAAACCTCAGTCCTTTTGAGATATGACATTCTGGTTTTCTTTGCAACGCTTATTTGACTCTACGGTTTGTTTATGTTCGTTGTCTTATTGGATGGAACCTTAGCACGTGAGTTGACCTTATTCAGGAATTTTGTTACACAAGAATCATGATTTGCATTAAAGACACATTTCTGACAAGTCGAGCAAACAAAATGTTTGGAGTCAAATTTTTTCTAGAATTCCTGAGTGTTCTGCAATGGGCACAAGTCTATGTCGTGACGCAAACTACTTAGATGCAGGCCAATTCCTATACTTTTGGTTATTGATCCTAGGTTTTGGTTTGCTACCATTAGCTGTGCTTTGTGATCTAGCAGAAGCATCACACTAGGTCTTGAATTCCTACCGCTTTCTTGTGTCTTTTCTTAGCTTCCTCTAGGTAGTGATTATGAAACCATTCATTTGAGCTATAACGTAGAATGATCCAGGTGCAATCATGTGATGAAGTTTTTTGCAACAGCAAATCTCTTTCCTTAGCAAATAAGTGTAGTGACGTTTTGACAAATCGTTATTGACATCAACTTGGGAGGCAAACCTGTGGCTTTGAAATTCTAGGTCGTTCAGACATAAAACGCACTCGGTTGTCTAACAACTGATTGGTTTCTATGTGGTTGTAAAACCGGTTTCCCTAAGATTGATGATTTTAAAAACTTAGTATTCACACTATTTCCTGTTAATTTTCTTAACTCGTTTTTTAATGCTGCAATTGCAAATCCTTTTTCTTGAAGTTGAGCTTTGAAGTCAGCATTTTGAGCAATCAAATACGTTGTGTGTTCTATAGTCTTAGCTCTCGTTGTCTTGATAGAATCAGACAGTTCTTTGTAATGCCTTTTCAAAGTCTTATTTTCCTTAAGTAATTTTTTTTAGCATTTTATGTTCCAATTCTATGTTTATGTTCAATTACATCTATGTGTCATTTTAACCTTGGCTTCATTACTTTTTTATTTTGAAAATTAACCATGTTCCTTCCTTTAAAGCTTGAGTTTAATATTTAATGTTCAAGATTAACACAATGTCATCAATCTTAAAAAATCTTTTTGAAATTGGGTAACGGTCTTTTTGAGACAAATATTTTCAGATTCGAGAGACTGATATGAGTGTTTAGTTGTCTGGTTATCAGTTATTTTAGCAGGTAAAGGACATGTGTCATGACATTGTTCCACATTCTGGTCAACCTCTCCTTCATTATTGAATTCAGGTTGCTCAGTATGTTGTTGTCCTGTAGCAAAGACATTGATTTCAACAGTCGTTTAGTACACAGCCATGGCTCTTCATCATATATGGGTCTATATCTGCATCATCACATGTGCATCATTCCCTCAATACTCTGCTTTTCTCTTGCTCTTTCAATGCTGTCCCACAGCCTTCTTGATCACCAAAACTAGGCATCCAATGCTTAACTCGAATAAAATCCTTTTCCTCTATTTCTTCATCTATTTTTCATTCACCCCATGTTATACTCTTCTTTATGCTTTGCTCTTTCATCAATCGACTTCTTAACAGATTCCATGTGTTGGATCAGTGTGTCACGGAATTCTGGAATCGCAAGTTGAGTGTATTGGAGAAAATAGTTGCGTGTCATTACAACAAATTCATCATCCAAATACATCCGTGACTTGATGAACATCTGAAACTGTGTCTCGAGTACTTTAAAAGAAGCTATGGATCCAATCTCTTGAAATTCTTCTTTGTCAAGTTGCTTTTCTAATTGATCCACGTTTAGGAACATTGTGCCTATAAAAGTTTCAACATCTTGACCAAAGAGTGTTGCAAATGCACGTTTGAATCCAGACTCGATTCGAGTTCCTTTTAAGTTATCGTGTGAAAGATGCTTGAGGTGTGAATGAAGTTTTCGAAAAGATACCATGCAACTCTTTTTTGCTTTGTCTTCTGAAATAGCATCCAATGCTTTAACTTCTTGAACTGTGCATTCTTGAATCTGCAACTTTTTGTCATCCAACCTTTTCTGAATCGTTTGTGCATGAATGATTGTTTTGAGCATATAATCTTCAATGAAATCAAAGTTTTTGAGTATTATTTCTTTGAAGAGTTGAGGTTCCATGCTAGTATATGCGTGGAAGTCCTTTCTTGCATACATACCATCTAAACTTGAAGGCTTTATTAGCACGGAGCTTAAAATTTTCTCAAATTGTGTCTTAAGCACTCTAAAGGCATTCTGGCAGTTGGACTCAAGAATAGTTTCTTTGGTAAGTTGTTGTTCTAGTGTATCCATGTTCTGAGAGAACGTTCTTGTGAATGTATCAACATCTTCACCAAAAATATGACTAAATGCACGTCCAAATTCACTTTTAGTGATGCCTTGTTCAAGTTTCCGTGTGAAATTTGATTTAAGTGCACTAAGACCGTTTAGGCAACTACCTTTCAAGATCTTTGCTTATTTTAGCATTTGTTGCATGTCTTGTTCATCTGAATACGAACACGAAGATAAAGTATCTTTCGTTTCCATTTTACCGTGAATTGTGAAGTGAAAATGATTTGTAGGATCATAAGCAGGTAAAGTGATTGTTGTTGTGGATTGAAATCAATTAACGTTCACGGGATTTTACAAATCTTTGATTAAAACCTAGAAAATAATCGTATCTTTCGCGGGATTTTACAAAATCAAGAAGAAACCGTAAAACAAAAATGAATTGATGTTGAAATCGTTGTTGTAGTTGAAGAACTTGAACTTTCATTAACGATTAATGTGCTTAAAATGATGAATGGTGCACAAAGTTTAAGCTTGAGTTGATTAACGATTGATCAAAACTCAAATAAGGACAAACGGTGTAAACTTGTTATGACAAAGAGGGTTATAAAACAAGGTAAGGGCGAGTGATGAATTATACTTGAACTCCAGGGACTAAACTTGTAAAATGGAAAATTTGTTTATTAAATCAAACGTTTCCCTCCTGATACATCATCTCTTTCGTTTAAAATTTTTATAAATTAAACACGTTTATTCTTTTTAGCTCGCGGACTCGTACGTTTATCGTCGGTGTAAAATAAATATACCACGATGATCGAAACGAGTTCACGATCGCAATGATATAGGTCTCAAGTCCCTTTGTTGAACGTCACACAAAACCGAAAAATCGAAAATTAGTTAAAATGTGTAGTTTTTGTTGAGTTGCTTAAGTAGTTCGGTTGACACTACACTAATTAGTTCGGTTCCTTGTAAGAGATTGACACGTTCGGTTCTCAAGGGAAGCAACTAGTTCGGTGGTTTAAATCTTGAACTCATTCGGCTCTTTGAAAAAGGACTCGTTCGGTTCTATTTGAAATGAGACTAGTTCGGTTGTTTGAAAAAGTTGGACTCGTTCGGTTCTTCTTGAAAAATGTTAGATCGGTGGATGTTGGTTTGATGCTCGTTCGGTTCAAGCAATATAACAAACACCTTGACCGCACCTTCTTCTTCTCTTCATTTTAGCCTTGTTTGTTCTTGTTTTGAGCCTCAAAAACACAATAAACATACAAATTAAGTTCAAAAATAAGCTACCACCTTTCTCACCAGAATAAGCTCGAAATAAGCTTTTAAACCGAATAAGCCTACGACAACACAAGAAGAACTACGATCACCACAATAACCCGTGTAGAATGATAAGCCCAAACTAGATGAACAGTAATATCATATTTTCTAACCAAAACAACAAGACGGAAAGAAAGAAAAAAAAGTAAGTCGAAAGAAAGAAAAATAAAATAAGTCGAATAAGAAAGTAAGCTCAATAAACCGAAATAATCACAACCACAAACACTAAACCCACCCGAGGCGAGTGATACCAAATGTCGGCAATCCAAAATCACTTTCACTTCACCATTTGATACAAGAAAAATAAGATGAGAGAAAATGGAAGAATTGTAGAGAGAGAAACTAGAGAGAGAAAGGTAGAGAGAAAATGAGAGTTGGATGATT
>BQNB010203159.1:0-10784 GCA_026074375.1 Tanacetum coccineum | reverse complement strand
AATGATGTTTTTAGAGAGAGAAAGTCTAGAGAGAGGTGGGAGGACTCAAGGTTAAAAACACAAACATGTATTAAGCAAAATGAATCAACCAACCAACCTCTCCCGACATGCTAGGAAAGGCTTTAAATAGTTACATATGGGTCATCTTATCATGGGGCTAGGTGTTTGGATGGGCTTTAGGCCCAAAATCTACACAATATTAGCTTAGGAGATTCCTGTAAACATAAACTAGTCTTTACAAGGTTCGGGAATATAAATGACCACCACTTCTATAAAAACGTAGGCTAATAATCTCCCTCTAAGAGGTGGTCATTGCACATATGACTTTACTCCGTTGATGTCGTAAATCTTGGAACCTTGTATTTTTAGGAATTCCTTTTGCATGCTTGTGATCTTGGATCTTTGATCTTTATCTTGATATCTTTGTCTTTAGTCTTGATATCTTTGTGCGTTTTTCTAGAGTGCTTACCCGCTCATCTGCTTCTTTGTGCGTTTTTTTAGAGTGCTACCGTGAACTTTTGACTATCGAAACCAAAAATATTCTCCATACCCACTTATCTGTTTAATTCTTTCTCTTACCCTTTTCTATTGTTTAATTCTTATGAAGTCACTCGACTATTGTTGTATCTGTAAAGGTCGGATGAGTAATGATCGGGTATTTTGTCTACCATGTATGTGTGAGCGGTGTAGAAGAAATTATACGAACATATTTTGTTCTATATGCTGTTTTGAATCGAGAAATGCATTCATCGATGGTCTAATTACAAACTCTTTTGATGATCTTCCGAATTCTTCTGACCACCCTCTACAACCTCAAACTCACTCTTTTGATTCAAGTGGTGATCCACCACAAGTTCCGTTCATCTCTAATCCGGACCCGTGTTATAATCAAAACTTTGACAATAATTTTCCACAAAATTCACCAAGTTTTCCACAACAATATCTTTATTGTACTCGTTGTGGGGGTCCTCATGAGACTTTTCAATGTCAACAATTGATATTCTATGAGCCAGAAACTTGCTACAATCAAAACTTCGATGATACTGTTTCACAAAATTCACCTAATTTTCAACAACAAATTCTTTGTTGTGAAAATTGCGGGGGTCCTCATGAGAGTTATCAGTGTCAACCGATGAATCAAAATTATTATGATCCTAATCTTTGCTATAATTCTAATTCTTTCAGTTTTGACCAATATCAACCCCCGCAATATTCCGTCACTCATCAACCTCTTCATATAAAAAGTATGGCGGATTTGCTTCTTGAAGAGAAACTTTCTCAAGCCCTGCAAGCTCTTTGTGAAAAGTTAAATAAAAACGTTCAAGAAAAGTAGGAAGAAAAGAATGTTGTAGAAGAGCAAGCAGCTAAAGTTAGCTCTCAATATTGGAAGCCTCCTATTTACTATGATGATGATGGCGATGACGAGGAAAGTTATATTCCTTTGAGATATATTATTTCTGAACTTCCTCTGTCATTTGCAATCGCACCCGACTTTCCGATTACGGACTCTCTCATAATGGAGGATGAGCATCTTAACACTATTCCGGAAACAGAATCAGACGAAGAAAATGAGTCTAGTGTTAAGGACCTTAACCTAACCCTAAGTGAGTCCAAGGATTTGTCCAAGGATTTGTCCGAGGATTTGTCCGAGGATTTATCCAATTACGAAAGTGAGTGTGATGTTCTAATTTGTGATGATTCTTCTTCTAAGAATGAGGGTTTAGATGATATCGTTTCTATTCCACCGAGAAAAGAAATTAATCAATTAGATGCCATACCCGATTCAGTACAATCTTTTCTTAATCGTGCTAATTTGATAAATTTTCTTATCAAGGATTTCGTCGGTGAACTCGCTCCTATCGATCCAATTCCACCAGGAATTGTTGAAGCCGATTTTGATCCGAAAGAAGATATCCGTCTAATTGAAAAATTATTGAATGATGATTCATCTCCGAAAGAACTTAATTCTGGGATTCCTGATGCTATTATCGAATCTTTCTCCCCATCTCCAATCCCCGTCGAGGATAGTGACTCTCTTATGGAGGAAATCGATATATTTCTTGCTCCGGATGACTCGATACCACTGGGTATTGAGAATGATGACTATGACTCGGAGGGGATGTTCTTTTTCTTGAAGAATTACTTAACAATGATTCTATTTCCCTTCCTGAGTATGAATAATTTCACGTTGATTTTTATAATGTTCCTTCATCTCCTCGTCCTCCGGAAAAACCTCCAGATGATGATGTTTACTTTGATATTGAGCCCGATACGGGAGTTTTGACTACAAAAGTGGTGGATAATATTTCTGATGATTTGACAAGAGAACTTTATGTTCATATGCATAATGTTTTACCCACCCTTCCCACCATTTCTCCAGTGATTGACACTTTGCTTCCATTTTCATCCGAAAATAAGGATAAAGTTTTCAATCCTAGTATTCTTGATTCTAATGAGGAGAAATCTCCTCATCTTCCATCTCATCGGGGCTTTAAATCTTTCCAGATCATTTATTTTTCTGAAAGCCCAATGATGGTCTATGGAGAGGACATTCCTATCTTGGATGTTCCTTTTCTCCATTTCTATCCTCCTTGACCAACTCTAGTATGGGGGATCGAGTCAGGCTTAAGACTCGGTTAACAAAAATAAGCGCTTCGTGGGTGGCAACCCATGCTTATCCTTTTAGTTTTATTTCTAATAAGTGTGACGTGAGGAGGCACACCTCTTCCATTTTCTGTGTTTTTTGTGGCTTGTGTTTTATGTTTAGGATTGCCCGGATTATGAAGCCTCTAGTGCTCGCGGTTTTGTCCTTTGTTTACTTGAGCTTCAATCATTTGCATGCTTCTATATGGGAATCCAATATCCTAGATTTTATCGACTAACGTTTATCTTTGAGCATACTTAATAAATGGCTTTAGATTTACGTAGAGACCCTTCTTAAAACATTGAGGACAATGTTCATTCTAGTGTGGGGGGATCTATCGATTTGATCATACCTGCAGCCGTTGTTTTCACGTAATCCCGTTTTTACCACCAAAATTCCAAAAAATGAAAAAAAAAAAAAAATTTTAAAAGTAAAGTAAATGTTTTATCACAATGTTGACTTTCTTGCTGGGTAGAATAAAAATAATTTTTCACTCGATTGAGCGTGTTGAGCTCTTAGCTTTGTCCCTTAACCTTTATAAACTTGTCTAAGCTAGTTTATTTGACTAAGCATTCGCGGATCTTTTTATTAAAAATTTTAAATTTACGAAGAACGAGAAATGATAGAGTTAATTATGAGTTAGATGCTAAGCAAGGATTAGTTGGAAATCTTAAGAACTCATAAGTGTAATTTGTGGCTTTTCTTCTCCGAAGCTTTTAACCGGACTAATAATACGTGCTCTTTTCGAAAATTAAACTTCAATCAACATTTTTTTAATGTAGTCGATAACAATAATTTATTTAGTCTTAGTTCAAATTTATACTTAAATTTTCTAAAATTTTTTTTTCTCTATATCGTGGTAATATAAAGTGTAAAAAAAGGTAATAATAATAATAATAAAAACTGTGGGCTGATAAAAGTTTACTGCCTCTTGCCGGCTCACAACCGATGTGACAGTCTTCAAAAGAAGGCACATAGTAAGAATAATAATCCGAGACTGATAAAAGTTTACCGCATCTTGCCGGCTCACAACCGATATTGCAGCCTTAATATCGAAGTCCGACACTCATCATATTTCCCCCCTATCATTTTTAGTAGTAAGGACAATTAAATTAGGAATTCCAAAAAAGGACACGTGGACAATAAAAATAGACGTAGGAGTTTATATATATATATATATATATATAAATATTAAATATATGTATGTATTAATAATTATGTATATATACGTATGAATATTTATATGTAATGGTAAATCTATGTATTTTATTGAAATAAAATGTAATGTATATATATATATGTAATATATATATTATTTATGTATATATATATTATATATATATGTATGTATATATATTATAAACTATATATATATAATATATAATATATATATTTATATAATAATTATGTAATATATATATATATGATATAAGTATATATAACATAACATACATATATAAAAAATATATATATATGATATGTATATATTTAATATATTATATACATACATACATACATATATATATATATATATATATATATATATTTATATATATATATATATATATATATATATATATATGATGTATATTAATAAGTAGAAACAATATCCCTATTAGTTTACTAGAATCTTCAGAAATGAGAAACAGTTTTACCCTTGCTAATTAATTAAAGTCTTCTTAAAGTTTGTAATAAGAATTTCAAACGAAAGGGTAATATCGTAAACTTGAATCAAATTTCGCTATCTATTTTTAGTAGTGGACAATTAAATTGGGACATCCCAAAAAGGAAACGTGGACAATAAAAATGGGACGGAGGGAGTATATATATATATATATATATATATATATATATATATATATATATATGTATGTATATGTATGTATGTATATGTATGTATGTATATGTATGTATGTATATGTATGTATGTATATGTATGTATGTATATGTATGTATGTATATGTATGTATGTATATGTATGTATGTATATGTATGTATGTATATATATATGTATGTATATATATATGTATGTATATATATATGTATGTATATATATATATATATATATATATATATATATATATATATATATATATATATATATATATAAAATATATATATATATTAATTTAAATATATATATGATGTATATTAATAAGTAGAAACAATATCCCCATTAGTTTACTAGATCTTGCCAGAATGACAATTTTACCCTTAGCTAATTAATTAAAGTCTTTTTTAAAGTTTGTAATAATAATTTCAAACAAGGGTAATATAGTAAACTTGATCAAACTTCTCTAACTATTTTTAATAGTGGACAAATAAATTGGAAATCCCAATAAGGAAACGTGTCACTAAAAAAGGACGGGGAGTATATATATATATTTATATATATATAATATATATATATAATATATATATATATATATATATATATATGATGTATATTAATAAGTAGAAACAATATCCCCATTAGTTTACTAGATCTTGCCGGCTCACAACCGAAGTTTCAGTCTTCATATAAGGCGGGGCCTACACCGAAATAAGACCACTACCTATTGCCGGCTCATAACCGATGTGGTAGTCGTTTAAAGGGTGGAGGTAATATATTATGATTATAGCAAAAAAATAAAAAAAATAAAAATAAAAAATATATATATATATAGTTGTTGAATAAATAAAAATCTCTTTTTCTAAAATTTAAATATATTTTTGAACTAAGACTAATGGCTTAGTATGTAGTTTTCTATGTATAAACGGGAGTCCAAGGTTTTGAAACCGAAGTCTGTGAGTCTCGATACTAGTCCTCTGTGAGGTGACAAAATCCTAGTCACTTACCCAAGTTGGATGTGCCAAAGGAATGGACGAAAGTCGCTACATGGGATGATCTCGCCTTCACATTCATTATTCTTGGGTGGAACGTGAAGCATAGAAATATTGCAACTTTCTTAAAATGTTGATCCATGGTTGAAATTTGAAATGAGCACACTCCGATAATATATAATAATTATCGGGGGTGAAATTTTACAAGTTACAAATATGAGTAGTGTTAGCATCTTAACTTATAATTAATGGTGATTTTGTTTTTAAGCTTGGTTTGGGACAAGTGAAAAATCGGGGACGATGAATTTATCTCTTTGGGCATTTTTAGGATTGAAGTGCTTTTTGTTCCATGACCCTAAAGGTTATGAAAATAACGAAAGTCCAGACATTCTATTTAGTTGCTTAAAAAGAAAAGTATAAAATGATGAAAAATAAATGTGTGGTAATTAGTGTAAATATATAAAAATGGTCAAAACGACCTTCAAACTAATGATTTTTTTAATTCCCTTTTATTGACTCTTAGCTACTTTCAAGGTAATTAGATCCGAGGATTGAGATTCTTGGTTTTCTAAAGTGTTTACTTATGGCATTGCGTGAGGACACAACAATATCTTAGTATGGGGTATTTTGATATGTGCTTAATTACACATACTTTTTAACTAATAAAATATGCTTAAAAGACCTAAAAACAAACGAAAAATGCATTGTATTTGTGTGTTTTGTGATTTATGATGTGCAGGTAACGGATATTCAAAAAATGACAAAAATAAAGGCAAAACGGACAAAACCAAGCACGGGATGAGAAAGAGCGTGAAAAGTCAAAGTCGAAGACATGTTCATCTTAAATGGGCCAACCCGTACCCATTTAATGGGCCGGGTCAGCCCACATAAAGTGAGTTATACAAACTAAATAGCCCTTTTAAATAATCCAATTCATTTCAGCCCAAGTCAACAGGCCTAAACCAAAAGCCCAACCATAATCCCATTAAATCTGTTACACCGTTAGTCCTTGGGGACTAACACAGTTAGTCCCTAACCTTTTTCACCATTAGTCCTTTTACCCTTAACACCGTTAACCCTTTACCCCAATGTACCAAATCTAAAAAACCACTCTCCCGCAAATCAATCCTTCACACCATCACCTTTCATTCTTCCCTACAACCCGACAAAACCCACTCACACCCCACTATTCACCCATACTCCCAGAAGATGACAAGACCACGTTGGCAATCCTATGATAAGTGATTGGTTGATGGGACATGGAATCAAATCAAGGCTAAGATCAAGCACAAAGAAGCAAATAGGGATTCAAGGGCTGAGATTGATGGCTTGGAGAGCACTCTCATTCTCCTCATAGAAGAAATACACCTCAAGGCCTAGATGCTTCTCAAGACCACTATAAATAGAGGACTAGTTTCACACATTAGTGGCAACATTTTTATCATCAAACTTTTTATTGTAAAATTTTCAGCTGTATATTAGTTATGTTAGCTTATTGATTTCTTTAAAAGCATTGTACTCGGTTTAAGATTTTTAATAAATTCTAAGTTTATGTTAAAATATGTTTTATGTTAGAGAATTTGTAAGCTTTGAAAATATTTGATAAGCTCATATAAGCTCTTATATCTCACAAGCTGTCTCTTAAAACAGTTTAGCTTCTTCATAGCCAAACTGTTTAAGGTTTTCTCTTATTTCACTCAAAAATCACTAAAAAAGCTTTATGGATGATAAGCCGAATTTAGATGGGCTTATGGGTTTTACCAGCTTGTTTCTAACAAGCTGGAGCTTGTAGATAAGCTCTAAGAGCATGTTTATGCCCTTGTTTTGAGCAAAGGGCTTTGTAAGTTAACTTTTCCATTTTATAGCTTAAAACTGCAACTGCTTATTCTAGTGCTTATTTTCTGTTTATTATTGCTTACTTGTGTTGTTTATTGCTATTTGGTGCTTATTTTTAGTTTAGATATCATTTGTTCAAGTTTTATATAAAATCTATTAAGTTTTAGCTTAAAACTGCTTATGTTATACTATTGATAAGCGCTTATTAGCTGTTGAAATTTGCTTATTAGACCTTATTATTGTTAGTTTATAATCTGTTTTTGAAAACCTAAGCTTAAAACAGTCTTTAATAGTTCAAAAATGCAAAAATAGTTTATAAAGGGGTGTTTGGGACAAGCAGCACTAACCCATGTTAGTGCTGCTTTAGTCTCTTTTGACCCACAGTCTCACTTTGTTGATCCCTTTTAAGGTGATTGGATCTGTTTTCCAAATTTTTAAAGTTTAAATCTTGTTTTGATATTTTGTCTTCAAATGTTGAATCTGTGTGGATACACTTTTAAAGATTGCTAGATTTGAATCTGAGTTTGATTGTATGTTCAAGTGTTGTTTTATGCTAGTTTAAAGTCTCAAAATGCAGTAGGAAAGGAGTAGTTAAGTGTTCATTGTCATTTGTGGTTTTGGTATAATACTGTCACTGTAACACCCCCAAAATGGGTCGCAGCGGAATAAGGATCCGGGGCGTGTTACTTCAAGATCAACAGCACAAGATATATATAAAGAAACGACACAAAAAGTCGTTAAATTGATACATTGATTTAATATAAACATAAACAAAAGCATAAAGCTTACTTGTTCCTTGTTTAATATTACAATAGACAACAATACATTTCCCAAAATATTATGCACATAAATCTTAAGTGTGCAATCCAAAATTAAACTAATGCATCATTGCACCTCGTGCCTTATGACCTCCTGAAAACATTGCTAAAACGTCAACAAAAATGTTTGGTGAATTCATAGGTTATGTATTAAATTATGCAGGACCGCATAGACTTTGCCCCGGATGTTTACATATATGCCAACAATCACAAAACCAGATTACTGTTGCACTAAGCTCATGACACTGAAGCTCAACCTATATTTGCTATTTTAGCAGTTATTTTGCCCGTACAGATGTTGTAACCCGCAACATCCAAGTCCGACATGGTCAACGTTCGTTCCCGGTGATAGCTAATCACCCAAACGGGGAGGTTAATCCCAATAGATCTATTTATAACATTCGCGCTCACATAATGCAATTAACAACTACACCCAAAAAAAAAAACTCTTATTGGCAAATTGACAGTTCATGATAAAGGCACAAGGGTTACGCTACTTAGGCAAACACTTAATCAATATAGTATAACACTTGCGTCCAATTTATAAAACAAAGCATGTTTTCACCCCAAATAATAGTAAATCAGTAAAACTGTAAAAAGTGGGGCTATGAACTCACCTTGAGTACTGATAGTCCAAATAACACAGATAAAACGTCACGCAAAACGTTTAGATGCAACCTATTTAAATTAAGGTCGTATAAGTACTGAGTACTTTAATTAATAACATTATATAATCCTATAGTTGTTACATCGTACTATCGTTCGGGCTATCATAATTAAAGAGGTCATGACATGACGTACGAGGAGTTAGGACACTTTAAATCGTAAATCCAACAACTCGTCGATACGCCATCCGAAGAGGCCTCATTATGAAACTCCCTAGTATTATAGCACTTTGATAACCACTCAATATTCTATATAGCATAATCACCGACTAATCGTTTTAGTAAAATAATATTTATAAAGTGAAAACGTTTATAAATATACTTTTCGTAAAAATGACCTAATTTGGTCGTTTTAAGTCCGTTGCTCGCGTTTCTTACGTCCACGTCTTCGTAGTAAGACGAGTGATCAATATATTACATTTTCAAGTTTTTAAGATTCTGCGATGAATAGTAATTTTACTGTTCACAACAGCTATTTTATCGTTTTTAGTTTTAATTAGCGTAAACTTGTAATCGTAATAACTTATTCGTTTTAATCCCGATTTTAGTGATTCCTTCGAGTACTCATGTTATTAAAAGATGTAATTTTATAGAGATAAGTTCACTGATGAATAGTGCTTTTTACTGTTCATAGTTTATAAAATTACTTTTATAAACTTTAATTATAGTCAACGTCGTAGTTTATTCGTTATAGTTCCGTTTTCATTGATTCTTTCGAGTACGATCTCGTAATTAAAAGTTATATCATATATTAGATGTTTTAAAAACATAAATTTCTATAATGAATAGTAAATTTTATAAAAATAGTTTTATAAAAGTATTTATCGTCGTAAACTCGTAAATGGCGTATCTTCTTCGTTATTAATTAGTTTTTCAAGTTCTTTATGACCCCTCGATCCTTGTGACATGTAGTATTTTATAAAATCATAAAACATACATGTAAATTTTGAATTACAAACAGCCCCTAAGATATTATTTTCAAAAATGTGTTTAAAACTTTATAAAAACCTTGTTTTATGTATTAATTAGTTTAGTAGTTTAATATAGAAACCCTAATAACTATTTTTAACACATGTGCTACTTATAATAATGTCCAAGATCATCCATAGTCCTTATAAATTCATTGTAACAAGTTTAACAATTTGCTTTCCATTACTTTCACATGTGAAGATTAAGTAATCTTATAAAACCCTAATTTTAACTAAAACATGTTTATACTTAAACCATATGTTAACATACTTTTACATTCATTTTTCCATGATATATATAACCATATGACATAAGAATAAGTGCATAAATTCATAAACATAAGTGATAACTCATTTTACATATTAAAAAGTCCTAAGTGGTGATTTAGCTATATATAACATATAACACATAAAATAATGATAATAAAAAGTATAAAGGAATTAGGAAGACCTTAGGGATGATGTATGAGATGTGAAATGAATGCTAAACCCATGTTTAAACTAAAAACCAAAGCTTACAAGCTTATAAACCCTAGATTAGGTTTGAAACCCTAATCTTTTAATATCTTCTTAAAAACCTTTTAAAGCTTAACCAACCCTTCAATTCTTCTTAGAATACCTTAAGTATGATATGTAAACACTAATATGGTGAAATAAAATCAAACTATGGATTGTGTTTGGAGGGTGTTTGATGCCGTGGGTTTTAGAGAGTAACAAGGAAGAGTTTTTGTGATTTCTTTGTTAAGGAATGAAGTAAATGAGTTTTCTACTTCATGTGCATGCATATTTATACTACTAATGAGATATTATGAAGATATTTTATGTCTAGTGGAAGTATGCAAGGTGGAAGGACATGGAAAGAAAGTGGAAGCTTACTTTGGATAAGTTTGGTCTCATCTTGGCTTATCCTAGTCATATTACACGAAATATATGTATATGTATAAGTTAGATATGTATTTGATCATTTATTTAATGTATACTTGTATTATATAAAGTATAATGTAGTATAGACTTAGAAAAATGTATAACT
>BQNB010203157.1:0-10784 GCA_026074375.1 Tanacetum coccineum | reverse complement strand
TTTGGCAGTTTTTGTCTGTTTTTGGTTAATTAAGCTCGTTTTTAGAGGTAAAAGATATGTGTAATTAAGCACTTATACATGGTCCCTACTCCAAGAAACCCCAATACGCCATATCCAACACCTTGGATACGCCGTATCGACACCGACTCCAGACCCTATAAATTCGCTATTTTCAGAGGAGAAAAAGAGAAGAAGAGTTCTTGCAACGCATTCCAATCCATAGAAGACAACGTGTAATTTCTTATACTTTTGTAATCGTTCAGTTTTTGGTATCATTCGTTGACTCGGTTAGTTTACCTTGGCTAAAACAATTGCTCTTGTTTTAATTATGATGTTTGAAGGCTAATACCTTCGGGTATTAGCCACTATTATGAAGATCTGAATGTTTGGTTTTGTTTATATCTCGATTGCTTAATTTATTGTTGAATGCTTATTTATGTTTATCAATATATACTTGTTTACGTGCTTTTGTATGCGACCTATCATTTAGTTGAATCTAGTGATACGGACCAAGTAATCTAGATGACGGGATAGCTCTTCATATAGTGATTTATACATCTAGAATCATAGGATCACAAGTATTGTCCTTCAAAAATCATGCAAAGGATACACTTCTGGCTTAACTAGTTAACAGAAAATGCATTTGGTTTATTGAACATGTTGACTAGTAGGTGAATCTAGATAATTCAACAAGCAATGTTTTGATTCTATTAGATAGTTGGACAAGTGGACTACTAGAGTATAAATTGCCATTAAGCAGTAAGTGGGTAAAGTCTCTATGAGCTAGGGTTTAACAAGATCACCATTGCTTTAATCCCCAAGATAGATTATAATCAGAAAATAAGGATGCTTTATGCGGATGCTTTAATTGTGACAGAATTAATGTGTCTAGGTCTTAGGATGAAGTCCCGCCTAAGTCTAAGAATGATATGCCTCTTCGAGATAAGTAATCATTGCACTGAATAAACAAACCAACTTCTAATCAGATTAATGATGGCTAATACAGTTTTCTTTCATTAGGCTCGACTGCTCTTTTATCTTCTGTTAATTTGCTTGCGTGGGTTAAAGTGTCTTGAATTGATTGTAGTCACCAACCAAACCCGTGTCAGTCTCTCAGGCTGAAACCCCCTTTTACGTGTTAGAATTAAGATTAGAACTAACATAGGATTAGCATATGATTGACTTAGATTAGAATTAACTTAGATTAGATAACCAAAATATAAATAAATTGAGAGATTTAACATCGATTTAAGTGTTCGACACCCTACTTACCACGAATCTACCACCAACCGGGTACACTGCCCGTTAAAGTGTTGTTTTTTGTTAAGTCGGCAAAATATAAATTTAAAACTTGAATCATAAAAATAAACACCACACAACGACACATCAGAAGTGTTTGCTGGTCTTAATGAACTCTTGTTCAATAACAGCTACACTAGCTCTAGGTTTTTTTTTTCTTTCTGAACACAGTCGTTCTTTTCCGTCTAGTTTTCCTATATCATAAATGTTGTTTTCTCAGTATTTGGAGGTAAAGCAAGGATCAATTTATAATATAGGAAAATCATAGGTATAGTATAGATAAAAGTATCAGTTGAAATAAAGAAAGAGTAAATAAGGGTCCTGCAAAAGAGCTTTATGCAACACAAAGAGTGTACAATCATGTTTATAATGGTAAGTCGAGTAACATAGTCCTGTCTGGGTAATAGACGTGATACCGTTCTGTTGGGGTTTTGACAACTATTGACCAATTCAAATCACGCGTACGCAGCGGAAAACATATAAACACATATAGAATAGATAATTAACAAAGTATCAAGAACGTGTACCTTTTAGCAATTAACGTAAACACCGTCTTGAATGTACGTGTGTGTATAAATCAAATACCACGTGAAAACTTCTAGGACCAAAAGTATAATCCCTCTACTTCAACACACACAATACGTTCGTAGCAAACAATGATGTATGATAGTACTAGTAGTGATTAAGCAAATGATAACCTTCTTCTTGACAATCAACTAGAACGGAAAACCCTTGTGGTTTATTATGGGTCGAACCAAAAACTAAAACCGAATCCCTTGGGGATTTCGGTCGATCGAACAAAGGATAGAGGAGGAGGAAGTTAGGGATTTTTCTAGCAAGTGGAATATCAAATAATAAATCAAGGATTCATTTTATATAGGGATACAAGACTTGGCTTGCAAGTCAAGCACTCCCAATCCCTTTAGGATTACTCCACCGATTGGCCCAAACAAAAGGGAGGCAAAACCAAACTTTACTTTTCCATATATTAGTCATTCCTTTAACATTTAACGACTAATATATTTCCCCCTAAATATTTAATATATTTAACGCTCGTTTATTAAATCACAAATAAATATATACACTTAATAAATAAAAACATTTTATAGCGTATAAACTGCGAGCGTCTCCGTATGCACAAATAAATTCCCGGGCCATATAATTAATTTACGTGACATAATCCAACACCTCCTCCGGACTTGTATCAAATAATATAATAACATTGGTAAGCGTCTAGCAACACGCCAATGCTCCCAGAAACATCTGAGTGTGGTTTCATAAAGTCACAAATAAATGATTTATGTATTTACAATTCCTTTGTTTCCGATACCGTGTTAAAAATGGATATGTATCAACTATCATTCCATTAATAAACGATTATGTTACTCGTATATGAAAATTAACCAATGAATTACAAAAACTCATAATCTTGAGACATATCATACATGACTTTTTGCGCAGGCACAGACGCAACATCAGATTAACCCTACTAGGGCCTAAGAGGACATCATACTTCAACTATTAAAGGAACAAATTCTTTATTGACTAAAAGTGTCAAGTCACATGCTTCTTAATCACTTATGAAAATAGTCCTTATTAGCTACCTTATTCAAGATAACCAGAACTAAATCAAGAAGAACAATCCACACATGCAAGACCTTACTTTTGCAATCTCAAGTCCAAGGATTAGAAACAAAAACACTTACAAGATTCACTTAATGACGCCGATCCAAAAGTGATTAATCTAGTTAGGTTGGGGAAGTCTAATATTCCATTTTATGTATATTATGGAGTTTTGGCGGATGCATCCTTTAAAATCCAAGATATCACCAATCACTCAGGTTTGCCTTGGTTCAACTATATTCTCATATTGTTGATCGACAACGGACTCATTTAGAATAATAAAAATATTATTCATGGATTAAACATGCAAATATAGGACACAATTAAATATAACTTCATACCATGTATCTTTATTGTTAATAAAATTGTCTTAACATCCCTTATCCACATACTAAACATAGATGTACATGAAACTACTAGCTAAACGAAGTCCCATGCTCCTAGCAAGTTTGAGTAAGCTTTCCTTTTGATAAAGCCTTCGTAAAAGGATCTTCTAGATTGTCATATGTGAGAACTTTAAGAAGATTAATTTTGCCTAGTTCAATACAATCGTGAACATAATGATATCTTCTATGGTAGTGTCTGGCGCCCTTCTGAACCCCCGGTTTGTAGGCAAAATGAAGTGAAACTGAATTATCACAAAACATTTTAATAGGTTTGTTTATTGTTGGTACTATACCAAGCCCTGAAATAAACTTCCTAATCTAAACAGCTTTCATCGTAGCTTCCGAAGCAACTATGTATTCAGCTTCTATAGCGGACATTGCAGTAGTACTTTGCTTGGAGCTCTCCCAGTCTATTTTGCCTCCATTAAAAACGAAGACGTATCCTGTCTGAGATTTTGTATCATCTCTATCAGCCTCAAATCCAGCATCGCAATAGCAAACTCGAAGTTCAGCTTTAGGATTTCCATCATAAATCAGGAACATATCTTTAGTATTTCTTAAATACTTAAGAATGGTTTTCACAGCAATCCAGTGAAGTTCACCAGGATTCTGTTAAAAACGACTTGTTATGTTTTGCATTAACGCAACATCAGGTCTAGTGCATCTTACCAATACGTAATGGATCCTACTGCTGAAGCATAGGGAACATTTTGCATACGCTTCACCTCTTCATGTGTTGAAGCACCTTGTGTTTTATTTAAGTCAAGTTTTTCTTGCATGGGGTATTTATAACGGGTTTGGAAGTATCTGATCTTAAATTTTTTTTCAAGATTTTATTTATGATAAGACTTTGACTACATTCAGATAATTAAATCGTTTATATTTTCGACTATCTTATGTGAGGACATTGTGCAACTTCACAATGTCTAAGCAGGATTTGTTCTGGTATTTATATAAATAACCTTGTATATAAATAATGCACGATATACGCAAAGGGATGTAAGCATATATATGTATGTCATGTAGCACAGTAAAGGCACAAGTAGATGTAGCGCACATAAAGCAATTAGTGATGTCCGACTTTGAAAAATGTTTGATGTGATGCAATCTTTGTGAAAAGCGGTTATAGTCTAGGGTAAAAATATGGCAACCACTGTTCTCTATTACCGCCTTGCTTCTGATTTCTAATTGTAACTCCCTCAATCAGTATGTCACAGCGGAGAAAGTTATGTAACGCTTCGAGGCAGTTATTCCCGCCATTAGTACAATAGACAAGATTACAGAGGAACCGCTCCTCTAAATGTGTCATTTGATAAAGTAATCTCCGTTGATTTCTTGAAGACTGGTGATGTAACATTTGTCCCTACATTGCTTTCACAATGAAAAAGCATTGAAGAAACTTAACAACGGAGATTTTTGATCTCATTTGTGTATGCAAGTAGAGTAATCCATAAGATGAAATCTTGGGTCTGATTTTAGGATCTCACATTGCACATCAAGTAAGCCAAACAACTAATTTTCACCTGAGATTAAACATGTGCTTTAAGAAGCCATACTTGGTCAATCATTAAGTGGTGAGTTCATATGATGTTTTGTAAGTATAAACTGTTAAAATGTTGGAATCCAATATTTATAAGTATGTATGGATTATTTAAATCTTAATGAATATCGCCAAAAATGTAAGAGTAAATGTAGAACTCAACGAGTTGTTAAGATGTTTAGTGCTTGCCGCAAGTATAATGAAAGTGTTATTAAATTAGACAGTTAATTACGTGTCTGGAGTGAAATCGTTGATTTTCCAACATGTATGGGTCTACTATACAGAATCTAGCACCATACATAAATAGTTATCTACTGTTGGCGCTAGCGCATTGACTTTTGTAGCCTCGAAATTTATGTATGCAATTTAACTGCAACTAAAGGCCCGTGTAGATGTTCAAAACCCGTACATCCAAATTGTTCGCGACATGTAGGCATTTCGTGTCTTTAGTTGACTGTCGAAACTAGGTGAGAGCTACTCACCCGAACAGGGATGCTAATCCCAAAATAGATACTATTTGATATCTCGGCTTCCATTAACCGGTCCTCCGGTCAAGAATTTAACAGTTCATGATCAATGGGCTACTGGTGGTTATGTTACTTAGACACACCCCGTAACCGAGATGATAAACGAAAACACTTGTGTCCAAATATAAATTAACCATTGTATTCGTAAATAGCTTTGATTAACGTAACTCATATGTAGGAAAGAAGTGTGAATAAAATCAAGTATTTGAGTTGTAGATGGCGGTATCGAAATCCAAGTTGTATTTAGAGCATGTATTCTCGCCCCGAGGTTTTGGAAAAGCTAAGATGTAACGCAAGTGAATTGAGGGGTATATAATAACTCGACAACGATGATGATGAACGATGGCGGGAATGTACACTATTTGGAGTACAAGACGAAACGGAAACTTGAACGATCGGGACAGACGTTGTTGGGTTTTTATTTAACGGCTATGACCCACTAGACTAGGATGATGATGTACCTTGGTTTTTCCGATGAAATGAGTACGTCAACGTGACGCACGATTGTGATAAAAGATTTAGATTTAAAGTTGTAAAAGTTTGGTGGTTGGTTAAGTAAATAAATTAAAAGTAAAAGTAAAGTGTCTAATATATTCCGTATATATTACATAATGAAAAATAACCAAGTGTATTAATTTCACATCTGTGAGAATTATTTAAACAAGATTCACACCAAAAAAGAATAACTACGAAGTTTAATTTAGGACTACGACCTAGCGTGTATATTTAAAATGTGACATATAAATAAGAAATGGTCCTAATTAGATAATACCTTCCCCAGTATTATATAAGAAAGGTGATAGAAAAAAATGACACTAAATAATTTGACATCGCGCCGGATATGCCCAAATGATTTAGAGAAACTTCATTTATAAAGAATAATGCGGACGTTTAAGGGTGTGGAACTGGATAATGATGAATCTCTAAATAGTTATAGCTTACGCTTGTTATCGGTAGTCTTAACTGATTTTAATTAATTCTTAAGACAATTCAATTAATAAATAATAGTAGTTTTGTTAAAAGTTTGTAGAAGTGTAGCGATTTATAAAAAAAAATCTCGGCATAACCTATTCATTTATTTAACGTTTTCCATGTTAACAAAAGTTAACCATTTTCCTTCAATTGAATCAATCCATGTTGCAAACCCAAACACACCTTTTAGCAGTTATCTAAAACACTCAAAACGGAGAAATTAATAGATAAAATATTTATTTACACCAATGACCACAGTTAGATGCCGGTTTTATATATGTAACAAAATATATATGAAATTCCTTTAAATGTTTTATCCGATTTATGGTAAACTGAATCCCACTTTGTGTTTTCACTAGGCCTATACGAGAACAGCCACTCATGGCTGTTATCAACAACCAAACACACCCGATTCAGCTTCTACAAACACCAAACGCACCCTATAGGGCTTGAGACAGACCCGACGCACCCTTGTGGTTCGTCTCTGTCAAACCCAACGCGCCCTACGGTGGGCTGGATAGAGGTGGTGATGATGTTGGTTGAGTGTTCGTGCTAGCCGGGGGGTGGTTCAGGAATTGGTGGTGGGTGCAAAGGTTGATGTGGAGGATGGAGTGTGCGAAGGTAGTGTGCGGTTGCGGTAATGGAAATGACCACGATGGTGGTGGTGCGGAGGAAATGGGTTGCGGAGGTGGTGAAGATGGTGATATGGTGTTGATGATAGATTCGGTGGTGTGGGATGGTGATGCCGGCGGCTGGAGTGGTGGCCCAAGGTTGGACCTGGAATTTCTCTGCCGTGTATGAAATGGGGGCGCCGGTCGTTGATTGTTATTACGAGAGATAGCGGGCAGGACTGTCACTCATTTCGGTTTATACACCCCTTGAACCTCCTAATGTTTATATTTAGTAAGCATAAATGAATGACCATACCGCCTTCGTTTATGAAGGATTTTTGATGCCATAGGATATCGAGAATCCTGATCTAGAAAAGAAAGACTGATGACAACAGTAGAAAGTAAAGACTGTGATGAACAGAAGAGGTACTTTATTGAAGAAGAAAATAGATGATTTTCTGTGTAAAAAGTGGAGGATACCTGAACAAGAATTGCGATTTTGGAGACGATTCAAAAGTAATGCTAGTCGCAAAGTGTTGTTTTACTCTAAGAGGCTTTAGATTTTAGATGATGAAGCAGGTCTTCAATCAAATCGTTTCTCCAACTCAAGAAGTGAGGAGCCGGAAAAGAACAATTCACAAAGATGTAATTAGAATTTTCTTGTGATCTCTTAATCAGAACAATGAGGCTTAGCCATTCTTGCTGTCATGTCAATTCAACCTCAACAGCGCCACTAAGCTACAGCACCCATAAAAGAAAAAGGTATAAGGGATATTGGTTGAAAGAACCCAATACCAGCTAGAAGTTAACTCTTTAACAAATCGAGCTTTGCGAGACTACAAATGCTGAGGAAGTTCTCAGGGGAAAGGTTTAAGCAGAATGGGATGCAACCAAGAAGCGAGACGAAAACAAGGTTGGAAGCTTTGAAGAAACCAAGAGACTTCTTTCAAAGAACCCATACATTCCCTTGTCACAAAGACCCAGACTCAAATGAGATGAAATTTTCTTCAAGGGTCAAGGATAGCCAAGAATACCCCACGCCCGTGCCCAAAACTCTAAAATATCCACCACAATGAAGGAACTGTATGACAAGTGTTAAGGAATACATCTAAAGATTCATTCAAGGATCTTTACTTTCATGGGATACTTCAGAAAAGCGAAAAGCAGATGTTCACCAGGAGAGAGATTGCAAAGGACTCTCTTAAAGGAGAGAAACGATACAGTCACAGGAAGAACAGCCATCAAAGTAAACTTAAATTATAGGACGAGACAATTGATGAGCTCAGAAACTTATTTAGGATTGTAGCACTTTGAGATGAGTACACACAGATAGAGAGTCATTGGCTGGGGAAAGCAATCTCTATGATTAAGAATTCAAAGTCATTGACTCACCCGATGGATGAGCATGCATGATTTATTAGGCGTAATACTCATTTCAGAGCTTTCGGAACACTTTGTGGGAGATACTGCATCATTGTTGGGATAGACAGGATCTACCATCTCTATATCTTGGTTGTAAAAACTATTATAAGCATATTCACCCAACGGGTTAGGATTCGATACTTTTGGGTGATCTTACAAGTATTTGGGAGACGTCCTGCATACAAGTGATGCATGACTTCTGGAAGAATCAAGACGATTGGGGGAAAATGTAAGATGGAGACCTTAATGAATCAACTCGGGGGAGTGATACATTATGAATTAGAGGATGGTACAATTGATTCTTATGCTACCAGGAAAGAAGTTCCTCTAGCAAGAGAGCTGATGATCAGGATGCTAGATCATGGTATGGAAGTTGATAGTTGAGAGTGACATAGCTCTTTACATTGATAATTTCGTTTTTCTCTGATGGACAATGAAAGTTGGTGATGATTTTAACAACTGGTTTGATTTATCAATATTTTCTTTGTAATATAACATATCTTGTTTTGATAAAAGGACTTAACTTGTGATACAAGCGAGTACCTTAGATTCAAAGTATGTTGTTTAAAGAACAACAGTACTTTGTTGAAAGTACTGTAGTAAAACGTTGTTTTTTTGAAACTATTTTGAAGTTATGCGTGTGCAAGAAACGGGTTTAAGGCACAATGTCTGAAGGAAAATAAAAAACTGTTTTTAAGGGTTGATGTGTTGGTTAACCACCCACACAGGCAAATGGTAATCATTCACCATGTCTAACAAACATAAGAATATTGACTAGTCCAAATCAAACAGTTTTGGTAATGACATCTAAGAATGCCTGTATAACAAAACCGAACGCACCCTTGTTCGTGTTATAGCTAAACCCAACGCACCTTGTGGGTTTTTTAAAAAGTCAAAACGGACTCATGATGGGTTTATAAAAACCCAAACGCACCCTGTTCAGTGGTTTACCACCGAAACAAAACACCTTACATGATGTACGAGGGTGTTATACCCCTGGCTGTGGAGATGGTGGTGAGGCTGTAGTGATGAGGGTGGTGGCGTCGGAGGTGGAGTCGGTGGTGATGTGGTGCGTGGCAGGGATGGAGGTAATGATGTCGATGGTGATAGTGGGTTGGCTGTGGTGGTGGATGTAGTGACGAGGTGGCAAGGTGTTTTGGTGGTGGTCGGCAGCTTGGCCAGAATCTTGGCCGGAAAGGTGATGGGGGCGCCGGATAAATGGTGAGGGATGAGGATGTATATCATTTAGGTTTATATAAAAAAATGAACCCTAATGTTCTATATTTATAACAAAGAAAAGTTTCAAAAAAAATGATAAGTGATTAATAGTTTAGGGTTTGTGTTGTAAATATTGTTTCAGGGACCAAAGGTGTAACTTTTGTAAATTAATGGTTCGGGTCTCGTTTAGGCCACTTAACGGATGATTTAAAGTACGAAAGTCGCGTCGTTGCGTTCCAAATAATTTTTCCCACAAAATGAGTATTCACTCAACTAGTATTTTATAAATATTTTTATAAAATATATTTAAAATCATCCTTATTTGTCTGGTACCATTGGGTGTCGCGGGTAAACTTTGTCTGTAAAAAAAAATATGAAACTTTACTTTGAACATTCGCGTTTTTAAACAAACGCTTTTGATTAAAATGTAAAATAATTTATTAAATATTTCCATTTAATAAACGTGATGATTAAATATAAATTTAATTATTTTTGGGTCGGTACGAGTTGTGTTCAAGATTTTGCGAGGCTATTTTAGTCATTTTCTGCTTGTTTTCGGGTCTCGGGTAAAACTAAAAAGTTGTTCGGAATGTCGTTTTACATCAAACTGATTTAGAGTCCGAGTTGTGAAAACGTGATTTGGCGAGTAGTTTTTGATAAGTCAACTTAGGAATAAAATATATATTTTCTCGTTTTCGAGTCAAATAAAGTTAAAAATAAAATTGTACTCGAGGTATGTAATAATAAATACGATTTATTATTAAAATATGTTCCGAAATTTTTTACCAGTTACGCAGTAATCGTTTTCATGTGACGATAAAAGATCGAAAGTCAAAAAGTAAGATCGGACTTGAAAAATCAAAGTTTAAAATAGTCATTTAAAACTCCGAAAATTGCTGGATGTTACACTATTGTATATTTTATATGTAATTAAGTCTATATATAGTGAAGATATACTCTAAATTTATGAATGTACTCCATAATTATACACATGTCGACATGGATCTTTTGAGATAAATTTAGAAAAGATTTTATATATATCTTTCTCACTTTTATCTTCTCATCTCAAAAGAAACGTATATATATCATATATATGCAATATTCATTCAAATCCTACATTGTCTTCATCACCACAAACCCTATTATCATTCATAATTTTGTAGAATCATTAGTAGTTTGAAGATCG
>BQNB010203152.1:0-10784 GCA_026074375.1 Tanacetum coccineum | reverse complement strand
GAAGATTATTTTTTGAAGATCCTTCCTCAGAAGTTATTCTGGTTTTTGTGAATCTTTTTGTATAAATATATATATACAAAAAATATTATAAAGTAATCAAAAATCCAACAAAAAAAATTAAAAAAACAACAAAAGAAATCGAGTAGTCATTTGTTATAATCGACTCACGCTTCGCTCTTACCAATTCCTCCGCTCCTTTGCAAGTTTTTCTAAAGAGCTACCGTGGGCAAATTGACTTTCGGTTGCCAAAAAGAATTTTTGTGTTTAATTTTTAAATAAAAGATTTGTTTTTAGTGCATGCGCACTCGTTCGTCAGGTCCAGTTTTCGAACCGTCAACAACTCCTAGAAGACGTCGCAATAAAAACAACCCCAACAACAAGCCGATCCGACTATTGTTGAAAAACCCATAGTTACGATGGCCGATGCACGTACTATGGAGGAATTGCTCCAAGCACCCACCGAGAGTTACGGAGATGCGATCGTTATTCCTGCTATTCTGGCGGATAATTTTGAGCTTAAACACGGTTTACTCAATCTCATAACTTCTAAACAGTTTTGCGGTTTTGAAAAGGAAGATCCTCATGCTCACATTCGTTGGTTCAACTAGATCACTTCTACGATTAAGTACAAAGATGTACCTAATACGTCAATTAAGCTTATTCTTTTCCCGTTTTCCCTCGAGGGGGCAGCCCGGATTGGGCTCGAAAAAGAACCTCCTCGCTCTATAACAACTTGGGAAGATCTTGTTTCAAAAGTCATCAACCAATTCTTTCCTCCTTTGAAAACCACAAATCTCCGAAATGAGATTACAAATTTTCAGCAACGATTTGATGAATCATTATGTGAGGCATGGGAGCATTTCAAAGATCTCCTTCGTGCATGCCCACATCACGGTTTCACGGAATTACATCAAATCGATACTTTCTATAATGCCTTAACGTCAGCCGATCAAGATTCGTTAAATGCAGCCGCCGGTGGCAATCTTTTGACTAAGACTCCTAAGAATGCCTTAACCCTTATCGAAAATAAGTCGAAAGTTCGCACTTCACGAAACAGACCGGTTGTTGCCAAAGTAAGTACAAGTACTTCTACCTCAGGTCTTTCACCTGATGTTGCTACACGTACCGATGCCGTTAAGGCTTTGCTTCTTAAGAACACGACCCCTCCTCCAGCTTCCGTTAAAGCGGTTGAAGAGAGTTGTGTTACTTATGGTGGACCACATTCTTACTACCAGTGCCTTGCCACCGATGGCAAAACTTTCCCAGGATATCAAGATAATATCCAAGCATATGTTTCCGCAGCTGCAGTAAACTATAATCAGGGAAATGCTGGACACCGTCCTCCCAGTGTAGCTTATCAAGTTCGACCACCCGGTTTCCCACCGGTTCAAAACAATCAAAACCGGGGAAATAACTACAACCCAGGAAATTCGACTTACCGAGCTTCGACTCTACCAACTCAAGCTGCTCCGTCAAATGAACTCGCAAATTACATGAAAGTTAATGAAACAAACACGC
Source organism: Tanacetum coccineum (assembly GCA_026074375.1). Lineage (NCBI taxonomy): Eukaryota > Viridiplantae > Streptophyta > Magnoliopsida > Asterales > Asteraceae > Tanacetum > Tanacetum coccineum. The sequence goes on along the minus strand of BQNB010203152.1, from coordinate 9,266 downwards.
GAGCTATGCAAAATCAAATCACTAATATGAAAGCTGAGTTGAAAAACGAATTTCAGGCCATGATGTTGCAACAAAACAACAAGCTTGAGAATATGTTGAGCAGTTATTTTCAAATGAACAAGCCTTCGGGTTCAGGTTCTCTTCCTAGCAATACCGTTACTAACCCGAAAGGTGACTTGAAAGCAATCACCACCCGAAGTATGGACCTCCGATTCCCCGATGCACCCAAGTACTGAAAAAGTCTAACCTCCGGATGCCCAAACTCAAGCACCAACCTCTGAGCTCGTTAAAGCTCCTAAGTCTATACCGGATTTACCTTATCCTTCGAGACTCAACAACCAAAAGCTCCAAGAAAGAGACGACCATTAAATGATGAAGTTTCTTCAAATCTTTCGAAGCTTACACTTCGATATCAGCTTCTCGGATGCTTTACTCTACATGCCCAAATTCGCTTCCACATTCAAGAATCTTCTTAGCAATAAGGAGAAATTATTTGAAGTGGCCAATACACCAGTGAATGAGAATTGTTCGGCGGTTATCCTAAAAAAGTTGCCCGAAAAACTGGGAGACCCCGGTAAATTTCTCATTCCATGTAACTTTCCTGAAATAGTTGAATGCTTAGCCCTGGCCGATCTTGGTGCAAGCATCAACTTGATGCCTCTCTCCATATGGAAGAAGCTATCACTCCCCGAACTTACTCCTACTCAAATGATCCTTGAGCTTGTGGACCGGTCTACTACTAGACCAACCGGCATTGCCGAAGATGTCTTTGTGAGAGTGGGAAAGTTCCATTTTCTGGCCGACTTTGTGGTCGTTAATTATGTTGTCGATCCTCGAGTTCCCTTAATTCTCAGGAGACCCTTTTTAAGGATGGCACGAGCTTTGATTGATGTTTACGGTGAAGAATTAACTCTCCGAGTGAGTGATGAAGCCATAACATTCAAAGTAGGTAACACTTCAAGATACTCCTACAATGATGTTGAATAAATTAACCGAATTGATGTCATCGATGTAGCTTGTGAGGAGTATTCTCAAGAAGTGTTAAGGCCTTAAGGCCATAATGACAAAATATCGCTTATTGGGCCTTAAGGCCTAACAAGGGTCCATTAGGATATTTATAAGTCCAAAATATAATCAAAGTCCAAAACCAAGGTCCATTTACATATATAAGTATATACTTATATGTAAAAATAATCTGGACCACAATAAGCCCTCCCATTAAGCCGCGGCTCAAATAGACTTATTGGGTCGTGGGTCCATAAACTCCACAATACGTATATTAAGCTTTAAAATAAGCTAATAAGCTACGTATCGCTTTTGGTTACTACCATAAGCCTTAAAAATAGTCCACAACATACACCAATGCACAAAATAATCAAAATCACTTTTCTAGTGATTTTGAGAAGGGGTTCGTGGCTTATAGGCCCAAAATAAGCCAAGAAATAGCTTAAAAATAAGCCCGAATAAGCTATACAAGCTACTATAAAAAATAAGCATTCTAGCATCATATATTATTCAACCATCACGACCACAACATCAAAACTACAAAAACCCCTTTTTTCTTTTTACTATTCATGAACCAAACGCACCCTTTTATTCGTTTCGTTTCCAAAAATCGATTTTCGCGACGATCAACTTGTACAACTAACATCTATGCATCAAAATAAACCCAAAAGGACAATCTTCAAATTTGTAGATTTCGACACGAACCGGACAACCCAAACGTTGTTTAAATGAATACCCAAACACTCTTATCAACCCGGAATAACACGTTCTTGATTAAAGTTGGAAAACAATGGTGGTTTTGTGGTGGTTAGGCGGCGGACGAACCACAAGCACACACTCTTGTGTGTGTTTTATTTTTTTGTAAATGAAATGGATTATGATTCAAAGTTTCTAGCAAATGGAATAATTCAAAGTTTCTAGAAAATGGAATATATGTGTACACACCAAGGGACAAGCTTGCTAAAAAAAGCCTCCTTGTCCCATTTTGACTTACTTGACCGGCCATGGCATCCTATGGGTGTCGGGTCTTTCTTTTCGTGTCGGGATCACTTAAATACTCGTAAAACTCAACCGTAAAATTTACCCCAAAGTTAATTAGCATTTTTATTCACTTTAAAAATACTTTTCCATTAACCTAGAGTATTCACATGACATATTTTCACTTTAAACCCTTCAAAACTCAATTTGGACATTAACGGACGTGTCAGACTCGTTTTTCGGCATTTCTCAAAATTCACGGGTCAAACCACCCGGAATACACATAACAGAATAATACCTTCCAAAAGGGATTATTAAACACAATAAACCATAATTCATCACACATCTCATAAAATCACCACCGTCAACACGGTACAAAATCTGAATAAACTGACAAAAGTCAAATAGTCAAAGGACTATTAATGAGATATTCATAACACAAAAAGGGCAAAGGTTACACAAAGTGTCCAATATTTCTAGTTTCGTATCAACATGAAAACTCAAATTTTTTAGTCGGGCAATTTTGGTTGGTATCCTTTGAACTTTTATGCATCATTTCTTGAAATAAAAATAGTTTGGCCATCAATCAAGCTTGTTATACATCTTTATATTCAACGCAAGGCGAAAAGAATTTTTTTCATACGATTAATGACTTGTTAATTTGCATTGTTTATTTGTTTTGATTGTATGCTCATCTCAAATTGAAACTGAACTTGTTTATTTGTGGATCATATGTGTCAATCTTGTCATTCCTTCGCTTGTTTGATTGATTTAAGAAATTTACATGTCAATATGGTTTCGAAAGGAGTGTTTGGGATAACTTCTAGTTTTGTTGAAAATGTTCTTTCGTAAATGCATAGGTAAGTCATATATGTATAAATGATGTTTAAATGTGTAATATGGTATATGATTACTTGTTGCACCTTAATTGATATTATATACTCTTTGCATCTCATATGTGAGCTTGTTGTTTTCATGTATCATTAGTGTTTGGGATAACATGTTACTTATGTGTTAGCTTTCTGATTTCATGAATATGCATACTAAATGTTATGCTAGGTTGCGTGTACTTCATGTAGGCATATTTATCATTCCATGCTTATGCTATATCAACTCTCAAAGATTAAGATCTAAGTAAGATAGTTAAGTGTTTTGTAGAATATTGATATAAGACATATGCACATTAAAGTGGGATTGACAACTTGAATGTTTCATCCAAAATACTCAAGTAAGGATGAAATGTAATGATGTCTTGTTGTAGCTTTAAAAGTATTTTTCAAAGCGAGTCAAAGTGATAAATTATTGTTTTAGTTAAAACAGGTCAAAACTAGTGTTTGGCAAAACCTATAAAGAAAGGTTTCGCGGTTCATTTAAACTAAGTGTGCATTTGATATTGAAGTATATATTTTATAAACAAATTCTGAAAGTTTTGATGTTATGAAGTCGAGTTTTAGTCATCTTAGCCATATATAAAATCGGTACAACAAGTTTTGTAGAAAATGGGTCATTTTGGAAATTTCATGTAAAATCATCCATAACGAGTTAGAACTTGTGCCACCCGTCATTTTAAAGGCAATTGAGTCTAGATAGTCTCAAATGTTGATTTGTGGTTTCTAAAATAATAACAAATAGTCGATTTTTGGTCATGGCGTTTCCGCCAAAAGTTTTAAATATTTTTGGTTTTCTTAAAAAAGGGGGCATTTCAAAAATACTTTGATAAAATTATCTACACATTCGGGCCTTGTCATTTCATCTTGTCAAACCTCCATAACCACTAGTTCACCAACTTGTTCTCCATCTCCTAAACACTACTAATGTTACATTTTCCATACTAGTGGTAAATATGATCTTTTTTTGTTAGTCTTTCATGACTTCTTGCATTGCATGTACATGTGTTGGTTATATGTTCTTGTTTGATTATAGTTCTTGTCATCATTTTGGTGTTTGATAACTATATGATTCATTAAAAAATGCATAATCTTTAGGAAAGGTTTTGTTTCATGCTTGTATTCGTGTTACTAAATGTTAAGACTTAAACATGACTTGCATGATTCTTACATTTGAAGTAATTTGTCTCTTATATGATGTCTCGTATGATCTCATATTTTGTCATTTGGATACATGATGATTTGGATATGGATATGTCTATGTTGATAGTTCTTTTTCCTTGTTGCCATTTCTTATATCTATCTGTATGATGGTCTAGTTTTCACATGCTTGAACATAGTTTGCATGATCTTCTCGTATTGCTCCTTATATGACATTGCTACATGATTTTATTTGCTTCTTGAGCATTTATGTTATGTCAAAGCATTTTTTAGGTATTCTTGTAGAAGTTTAGGATCTTCCTTTTGAAACCGTATTATTTTAATTAAGAACCAAAATCGACAAACAAGCGAATGAACAATATAATAAGGTTGATACTTATGTTTCAGAAATAAACGAACTCAAATGCAATTAGAGATCTCGTGGCTATTTGTTTCCTTTGGCACATATCCTTCGCATCATTGTTAGTGCAATCGAATTTCTAATCTAAATCTTCTCTTTCATTAAACTTATGTTTGGTTGAACTATTTGGAACATGTACTTTTATGAATGTGTTTATTTCTCGTATCATTTATGTTTGAATTCTTGAATGCTTGCTTGTAAGCTAAATATTTTATGCTTTTGGTTGGTCTTTATGCAATTCATGCCTCTTGATTTTCATTCCCTTATAGAATTAGGAGCGTTTGGTATACTAGAAAATCATTGGATCTAAGCGTTGGATCTTTTCCATGAGCCTTTTGCATGATCAAGAAACTCCTCTTCACCACTATCTCAAGCAAAAAATAGGTTTAGAAATCATTTGGAACATTTCTATAATTTTTGATTTTAGGAACCAAGGCTGCATCAGTCGGTTCCTTTTGCAGCATTGGCCGATTCCTTTGAGCCAATGGAACCGCCGCTGCCGTACAGAAGGCACTTTTGCCGTTTAGGGTAGTTAACTTTTGTGTCCAACACTTTAATTAGGTTATTTATACTTGTATTAAGGTCACCCAATAGTTAGTTTTGACTTATCTAGCTCTTAAGTCCTTCTAAAACTCATAGAATCATCTAATATTTTTCGAACATGTATTATGCCTTTTTAAGCTAGTTGCAACTTTGTTATCCTCTTCGCTTAGCTTAAGAGTATTCCTATCTTTGTGTCTATTTACGAACGTGTTTTGATTGCATATTTGTCTATTTATATGTCTACTTGTTAACTCTTTCGTGTAATAATACTTGAATAAGTTTCTTTTGTGTTTGTTGGTATAAATGTTTGAACTATCATGTTGCAAAATGATAGTCTTACTTTTTTGCATTAAACTTCAAACTAACCCATTTGGAATTTTGCAGGTCAATAAGGATCGATATCTTTATCAAGCTAATTTGTGCTCATTCGCACATTTATCATTCTTTGATTCATATTTTTCATTACATATTCATGAATATTCATCATCACCACTTTACTAATAAGCATACATTGTTAGTTGCTTGCATTGTCATCACCATCTTCCGCCACCTATTTTACTACACACAAAATTGTCATATCTATCACCTCTATTGCTTCATCAACCCAACAAGGTAAGGTTTAGAGTTAAACCCTTTTACTTCTATCAAAATTAAGCCATCCACCGAGTCTTTCTTATAAGAAGAATCATCATGAATCCTTCTGCCACCACCACTATAACCATAACCTACTAGTAACTCATAACCAATTCACCATAACCATAACCTACTAGTAACTCACAACCAATTCAACCTATGATGGTTAAATCACCTTCCACATTACATCGGCATCCCCTCTTCCCTATGTTGTCATAAGCCAAATGAATTTCGTAATAAAATGCGTCTTATTCTCAAACATGTCCTTACAATCTCTAACAACCTCGCCACTAAAACCAACCTCGATGATGCAAGTAGTAGGATTATACTCTTTGACATTATTTTACTTCTATTTTACTTTTCTAAGAATTTCTTCTGGAAAATCATATTGCATTCTAGTTTTAGTGAATCATATTGCATCATATATACATTTTATTATATATGACTTCATCGAAAGACAAAGTATATATATTTTGCACTAATATTTTTTTGTGTAGGGTTCAAAATATTACACTTAGTGTGTATTGGCATTCATGTCTAGCGAACTAAATTTCCTATTTCATATCATCTTTATTGGGTTCACTCATAACACGATACAGTATATGGGCAAACATGTCTTTGGACAAAGTTTGCAATTTATTAATTTTCTTTTGTAGGTTCAAGCATATACACTTTGCGGTATATGGCATAAGGATGAAGTTTGCATCATTCATATTTCTTTTTGTAGGTTCATTTTGACGCCCTTGAGCAAGGGGGAGCATTCGTCAAGAAATCATATTGGGTCGTCTATACACTCGCTGTATATGACATATTTGTCTACGGACAAAAGTTATTATTGCACTAATCTTTTGCTTTTGTAGATCAAACTTGACGCCCTTAACAAGGGGGAGCTTCCGTCGAGCTTCCAAGCATGCATCTTTGTTTGTATATATTTTACTCGTCCAAGACGAATCTAGTTATTGCACCTAATTTTTATTGTAGCTTTATAATCGTATCATGACGCCTACAAACTAGGGAGAGCAACTCGTCAAGGGGAGCATGCATCATTCCATCATTATTTTACTCTTCGAGAAAATCATTGTGTTTTGGCCAAAAGAAGAATATCCTTTTCTTCATCATCTAGTTTTCATATTTTTATGTTGCACAAAACTAACCATTTTGTAGATTAAGCCTTCAAATTTAATCCATGGATCCGCTATAGATCAAGGACAATTAACTAGAGGATGCAACAACATAAGGGGTTAGAGTAGACTATTTAACTTCACTAGGGATGATGCAAGCTCGCCTTTTTTCGAGAAAAATGAAGTTAAACTCCAAGGATACACCATTTTTGTTTCGACAAAAGGGGGAGAAGAGTGTAAATGGAGAAGGTAATGTAAAGGTAGTACGCGGATACAAGTAACTTTACATTTTACGATATATTACGTTTACACGTTTGTTTGTCATCATCAAAAAGGGAGAGATTGTTAGTGCAAATATTACGATATTTAATCTATACAGTCTCGTTTGTTTTGTTAATGACAAACACATAACTTGTAGTACATAACGTAAAATATACAAGTTACTCGTGATCATATTTTATATCAACATTCATCAACATCTCTCGACGTTTCGATTCCTCGTATGCTACAACACAGGTTTTCGGTACAGCGTGTTATGTCCGCATTATTAACCAAACCTCATTTCATATTTTTCATTCACAAATATTTTTATACAAATGCATCTCTTTTGTTTTTACACTAAAGTTTACATCTAAATATATATTTTATTTAAACAAGTAAACTTTATTTTGTCAAGAACACAACTAGACTTTTTATTCTTACATGTACAAGTTTGCTTTCACTTTTAAGTAAAAGTAAAATGCAAAATAAAAGTAAAAATAAAATATTTTTTGAATGGAACCTGCAAAGGGAACAGGCGGGAAACGGAAGAACCGGCAAAATAAAAATAAAAAATAAATAAATTATTTTCTAAGAATGGAACCGGCCACGCTCCGAGGGAACCGGCGAAATCAGGCTATAGTAGAATTTTAGCCTATAAATACCTAGCTATTTCTCACCATTTCTACTTACTTTTTACATACTTTTCTCTGCACTTTTCTCCCATTTAGATCAGTAGGATTGCCCCTTTAAACATCCTTATTTGCATATGATCATAATGCTCTAACATTTATCTTGTTGTAAGCATACTCCTATGATGATCCACCAAAACAAGCCTTAGAGATCTTGCCATTTCCATTCACCACCAAGCATATATATATATATATAAAGATTTACAAGATTAGAGATCTCATCATCTTCATCCATTTAAAGGCTTCCATCAATGGAAGTACATTTAGATTAGTCATTCATATCCATAAGACATATTGTCTTAGATCATCATTGTAATCACATCATTATCTTGTATCATCATTTAGATCAGATGGTTTATGTGTTTGTGCCATAAAATACAAGGTTTGTTATGTTGTGCCATAAAACATAACGGGTTTGGGTTGGTTTTACCCGTTGTGTAAGAACTTAGTATTTAGCTTTGTACCGGATAAAGTGTAAGCGACGTTGTGTAAGGTTTTCTCCGCCGAGAAGGGAGCTTGTTGATCTAGTAAAGTGACTCTCGAGTTGGGTACTCGGGGAGTGAAGTAAGGCAGAGAGAAGCTTTATGACCGAACCACCATAAATCATCGTGTTTGGTTTGCTCTCTATTTTATTTATCTCTCTCTATTTATTTTATGCTTATGATTGTGTTATGATTTGATGTTGACTACTTGGTTATTCTATGCTTTCATATAGTCATAAATTATGTTTAGTACTTTTCATATTACGTCGCGATTGATCGGGGATTTTATACGAAAAGTTTTAGATTTTAAAAGAAAATGTATTCACCCCTCCCCCCTACGTTTTCTACAATTGGTAACAGAGCAGGTGGCTCTAGTTTTCAAAACAAATGATTTTCAAAACCGAGTACGATCTATGTATCAAATTATTCGAAAAACAGGACTTAATATGAAAAGTATGTCGATGTTTCATTCTTAGAAGTCTTGATTTTTGAATATGTTTGTTATACAAGCTTGAATAATGATCAAAATTTGTTATATAAGTTTACCCCTAAGCCTACCAAGTGTTAAACCTTTTCGTCGGGTCAAAATATGCGTTTTTGGAAAAATTGATCAGACCGGCGGTTCTGTTCGCTAACAAAGCCGATTCCATTTGGCAAAGGAACCGACGGACACAGTTCTACAGAAAGTTTTTCAAATTTTTGATCCACTTCAAAAGGTTGTAAAAACTTAACCGTAAATCCGTACGAGTCGTGCCACCTACCGTTTCGAAGAGAATTGAGTCTAGTTTCTAATAAAATAGGTTAGAGAATCTGATTACAAGTTTAAGTAATTTGAAATTTCAAAATACCACAAAGTGTCCAAAATTTCAAACTTCGTATTAACATAAAAACTCAAACTTTTGGGTCGGGCAATTTGGGTTGGTATCCTTTGAATATTGATTAATCTTTTATTTAAATTAAAGTATTTTGGCCATTAATCAAGCTAGATAAACATCGTCCTATTCAACACAAGGCAAACATATTTTTTTTCTGTATGCTATGCTAAATGACTAGTTGCCTTGATTTGCTTTGCTTATATATCTTGATCATATGTCTATTTTAAGTTG
>BQNB010203149.1:0-10784 GCA_026074375.1 Tanacetum coccineum | reverse complement strand
AATGAAGTGTGTGTGTGTTCTCTTCTAGTTGCATGCTTATATATTACCAAGACTAGTCAATCTTACTATTAGGAGTGGTCAAGATTTAAAGGAACCATGGGAGGGAATTAAGGAGAGTCTTTGGTCAAAACTAGTCCAAGTCTTTAAGGTTTAATGAGTTGAGGTCTGTACAAGGACTTGGGAGGATTTTTGTGTTCTCATTGTCCCCTTTGGTGCTTATTGTGTCCGGACATGGGGGTGAGGGAGTACTAGTTGTGTTTTTGATCTTTTATAAAATATCTTGCATAATTTGAAGTATAAGTCATATATATTAAGTGTCGATGTGTAAACTTGTAAAGTGTATGTTCTAGTTGTTTTATTTTATGTACAATTTGACTAACAATGTTAACATGGGTGAAGTTTTATAAAACGTTGAGTATTGGGTATAAAAATGGGTATTTGTTGAAGCGTAGAAAAATTTTGGTGGTTCCGGGAATGCCTAAACGTATTTTATCACGAAACGTAAACACTTTACGTAACCAATAAAAATAAAATTTATAAAGTTAATAATTATCCTCTAAATAGTTATCTAACACTTGCTTGACGTAAACATTTAATTGTTTGATGTCCGTTTACGTTGAATGATAATTTTTAGCTTACGCGATTTAACTTAACGATGAAAATTAAAAGCAAACGCGTACGAGACTAAAAATAAATAGTGAAATATATAACGCCATATAATGACCTAAAATATGGATTGTTACAAGTATCAATGGCAAGAAATATATTTTAGTGATCGTTGATGATTATTCTCGGTACACCTAGGTATATTTTCTTCGTACCAAAGATGAGGCTCCAGATATGATCATCGATTTCATTAATCAAGTTCAAAGGAATCTAAAGCCTTAAATTCTAATGATTCGAACTGATAATAGAACCGAATTTAAAAACAAGAAATTACGGGCATTTTATGCAAAGTTAGGAATTGTTCATCAAACTTCAATTACTCGAACGCCTCAACAAAATGGTGTTGTTGAACGTCGAGATCATACACTCGTCGAGGCTGATCGAACAATGCTTATCGTTTCTAAAGCTCTAGAATTTCTATGGGCTGAGGCTATTGCTACTGCTTGTTTTACTCAGTACACACACGGTACAATAAGACTCCTTATGAGCTGATTCGAGGATGAAAACCCAATATTCAATACTTTCATGTGTTTGGATCTCTTTGTTATCTAACGAATGATCGTGATGATATTGGAAAAGTGAAACCAAAGGCTGACATTGGTATCTTTATGTTGGATTATGTCCACGTAAACTAATATATGTCCGGAAAGTTTATTCGAGCCTACAGGGATGCACACGTTAATACGTAAAAGAATTAATAATAAATATATTAAATGTAATATATTTAAGTGATAAAGCTTAAACGAGCGTTAAAAGTTAACAAGTATTTAACGGGAGTTATATTAGTCATTAATAGTTAAAAAAAGGACTAATATGCAATTATGAAGAAAAGGAAAGTATGAGAATTATTTCTTTTTTCTCTTAGCCAATTTGTTTCTTAATCTCCAAGAGGAGGTAGAATTACCTAACTTGCAAGCCAAATTATGTAGGCTATATAAGGAGATCTAGGGATTATTATTTGTCATAACTTGAAAAACTAAATCTCTAAATTCTCTTCTTCTCCCTCCCTTGTGTCGTGCGATCGAACCAAACACCCCTAGGGTTTTGGTTTTTACAATCGAACCCAAACAACCCTTAAAGGGTTTTTCGTGTTGATTGATTCAAGAGTCGAAGGCGTTTGGTGATTTTATCACTACTAGTACTAGCATACTTAATTGTTTGCTAAGAACGTATTGTATGTGTTGAAGTAGAGAGATCTTATTTTAAATCTTGGGTGGTTTTCGTGTGGTATTTATATTATACACACGCGTATATTCAAGACGGTGTATTCGTTATACGCATTAACAGTGAGTACAATTGAACCAAAAAATATCAAGGAAGCTGTGCTTGATGCCAGCTGGATTGAAACCATGAAAGATGAGCTTAGCCAGTTCAAACGCCTTGATGTTTGGGAACTTGTCAAATGTCCCATTGGCAGAAATATAATCGTAGTCAAAACAGTTTTGGAAAAAAAAAAAACAAGACTGGATGCTGAAAAACACAGTTATTCGGGAACAAGTCTCGTTTAGTTACCAAATGATATCGTTAAGAGAAGAGAATCGATTTGAGGAGTCTTTTGCACCAGTTGCGAGACTTGAAGCTGTCAGAATTTTATGGCATACGCGGCTCACAAGAACTTTCCTATTTACCAAATGGACGTCAAAATGGCATTCCTAAACAGTCCACTGAAAGAGGAAGATTTGTTCGTCATCCGGATGGGTTTGTAGATCCAGACTTTCCTAATCACTTATATCGTCTTAAGAAAGCTCTGTATGGTCTGAAATAAGCCCTAGAGCCTGGTATGACAAGCTTTTCCTCATTTCTAATCGAACACCATTTCACAAAAAGGTATTATCAATCCGACATTGTTTACAAGAAGATACAAGAATGACATTTTATTAGTTCAAATCTATGTCGATGACATCATTTTTGGGTCAACAAACCAGTTTTTCAACAAGATTTGCAAAACTAATAAAAGATAATTTTGAAATCTCAATGATCGGTGAAATGAAGTTCTTTCTCGGACTTCAGGTTCATCAGTCACCCTAAGGAATCTTTATATGTCAATCACAATATACTATGGATCTTCTTAAGAAACATAAGATGGAAAAATATGATACCATTAACACACCAATGGCTACTGTCAAACTAGATGCAGATTTACATTGGTACCCAAGTTGACCAAACTAAAATATCATAGTATGATTGGGGGATCTTATGTATCTCACTGCTGAGTCTGACAGACAATTGCTCTCAGCTTTGCGGACATTTTTTATGTGCTTGTTATCAGGCACACCCAACTGGAAAACACCTCAAAGAGGTTAAAAGGATCTTTTGATATCTAAGAAAACAACTGATCATGTAGTCTTATGATACTCGACGGTTATGGGTTTGAGCTAATTGATATTAGATGCAGACCTTGCAGGGTGTGTAATGATGATTGGCAAAAGACTATGGAGCATTCAATTTTTGGAAGATAAGCTAGTCAGTTGGTCGTAAAAAAAGCAAGATTTCAGCAAATGTCACACTGCGGAGTGATGGATGTATCATTATCTGCATGTTGTGCTCAAGTCATTTGGATGAGGACGCAACTGCTAGATCATGGATTTTGATACACCAAGATTCTAATATACTGTGAGTCACAAAGTGCAATTGCCATATCTTGCAATCCGGTACAACATTCACGTACAAAACACAATTAGACACTCATGTTATCACTTTATCAAGGAGCATATTGAAAAAGGTACCATTGAACTTTACTTTGTCGGGATGGAATACCAACTTGCTGATCTTTTTACAAAAGCCTTTCCAAAAGAAAGGTTTGAGTATTTAGTTCACAGGATTGGTATTCGATGTATGACTCCAACTGAGTTGGAACGTTTGACAAAGTTATCTTCTTGAATGAAAGATCATACATCAAAACAAATTGTAAATATTTTTTAAAAATAAAATACCAAATTGAAAAAAAAATCAAAAACAAAATACAAAATTGAAAATTTCAAAAAAAAAAAATTTAAAATAAAAAATTTTAAAAACAAGAAAAAATAGTTTTTTACTATTTTTCAAAACTAAAAATCAAATAAAAATTTGAGAAATACAAAAAACACAAAAAAATATAACTTAAAGATACAAACACATATCTTCTTCATTTTTATCAGTTGCATAATATTGTATTTCTCAAAAAGTGGTAATGTATCATGAACTGAGGGGGAGTAAATCATTCATAAAATTATCTTTCACTGCTAAGTTGTTTGTAATCAAAATCCATTCACAAACAAAGGATTTCTTCAAAAACATCTTTCAAAAATCACCAAGTTTGAAAAATTCAAGTGTGCATAATAGCAAGAAATAATAATCTCTTGAATAAGTTCTTTAATTAGACATTTATTCGAGGGGGAGTTATGAAATTCTTAATTTTCAAAAATCTTCTCAAGAATGTTCGATTGTATGAAACCTAGAATGTAGATCTTAGTGGTGTTGCTTCTTGTGATGAATATGCATGTTAGGCTTTAGAAAACCTGTTGTCGTCTGTATCGCTGTTGATTTGTCAAGGGAAACATGATTGTGTAGAAAGGATGCCATCGGTAATAGTCTTCATACTACCTTACCCTTAATATGGTTGATCCACTTTTAATATATTTCAAATGCATTTAATATACTCTTGGGGGTCGGGTAATAGTCTTCATATAACATTACTTTGTGTTTTGCCTCAACGGAATATTAAATAGACGACGGGCTCATGTAATCTGTTCATGACTTAGGAAATAATTACATAGATCCTTACAAGTGTGACAAAGCAACAACACTAGGAGAAGCAATCTAGGGAGTAATACATGATTAAATCAATACAATCTTTTTATTATATTGTTATCACCATTAGCATAGTTTATTATTTAGTTTAATAGCTAAAACCAACCAAACCTCTCAAAAATATGATTTTACCTGCTTTCTTATAAATATAAAAATACAAAAATAATCATCTCTCAACCTCGAGAATTATGTTAGACCGTGATCAAGCCTTCCCAACCTATTCCCCTAGAGAACGATAACAACCCCCGAGTCTTGCCTATACTACTACTATAATGGTTAGGTACTCTGCCTAGGGAGTTGTAAAACTTCTTGTAGAAGTCACTTACGACAACCGCATCAGTGACTTGTAAGATCCTAAATGGATCAAACTTGTGATACTGGATATCGATTCAGTCCAGATTTTGAATTGACGACTTAATCAGTAAGATAGTAACTAACCGATTCACTCTTATCTTTCTGTCTGCTTTGAGACGTTCCGATAAAGAGAACAAGCAAGTAAGGTGATTCTGATGTTCACACATTAGAAGATCCAATACTTATGCTAGAAATCCTGTCAAGGGGATTCTTCTTAATTTGAATCTATCTGATCACAGATCAGTCCTCACAGAACCGGAGGTTAATCCAACCAAACCTGGGCAAATGACAAAGCCATATTCTTCCACAAGATTTAGTGCTAACTATTTTATGATTGGTTCATGTAAAGATGGAGATGAAGATACCTCGTTCCAGCAAAGTTAAGTTCATAACCGCATGCTCATACTCAATCGATGAATATAATGATATGATGAAAGCTCAAATATATGTTATTCAAGTCTTCCGCCACTCTGATACTCAAAAGGTATTCCTTGAAGTCATTATGTATTCAAGATGAAGCAATCCAAGGAAGAATACTCTATAGCTTTCAAGACAAAAGAAAGTGTGAGCATGTCGGTCCAGAAGTCACAAGATCACAACGAGGCAAAGGATTACAAGATAATACAGAGAGATGAAGTTTAGTTGATGATCTCAATGAAGCTCAAAATCACAGTTTATTAAGCAAGAAGGAGCAAGCTCAAGATCAAGCTTACTACATGTTGATACAAGATAAAGATTAATGATTAAAGACTATGAGCAAAGATGAAGTCATTCATAGAATTCTAGGCTTAAGATTTTGTAACTTGGAGTGACCTCCCTTAGGGGGAGATTGTTAGGAATCGAGAAAAGACTCGGCCACTTCCAATATTGTATGTTGTAGCTCGTAGTTAAACGTAAGCTAACCGGGCTAAGTTCAAGTGTGAACAAGGCAAGGCCGGCCCCTATAGGTATTATATAAACCCTCTCCATCTCATGGAGAGGGTGTTGGCCATTTGTGTAAACACTTTCTCTTTCTAAGTTATTTGCTTTTTCTCTCTACACTTTGTCTAACCATCCTTTCTCTCTCTAGTTTCTTATACATCATCTAGGATTACTTATTTGTGAATATCATCACCTTTTAGTTCAAAGTTCATAAAGGGTTATCCTATTCCTTTTATTAGGAACCCTATTTAATAAATACCAAGTTGTTAACATAGCTTCACCCCAAAAACCCTTGACTCAGTCCTGAGTAGGACAACATAGAATTAACCATTTCTTTCAGTACTTTATTTTTCCTTTCAGATATACCATTTTGTTGTGGAGTATAGGGAGCAATCGTTTCATGGATAATACCAACAGACTAAAAATACAAAGTATCCATGTACTCACCTCCCATATCAATCTTGAATCTTTTGATCAAGGACACTTGTTGTAATTCAACTTTAGTTTTGAATACTTTGAATTTATCTAATGCTTCATCCTTAGTATGTAACAAATAAACAGAACAAAACCTAGAAGCATCATCAATAAATGTCACAAAGTATTTCTTATCCCCTAATGAGGGAGTAGCATGCAGATCACATAAATCATTGTGGACCAGCTCTAAAACTTTAGTTTTACGTTTTATATTTTGAAATGGTTTCTTAGTTATTTTGGTTAGCATGCAAGTTTTACATTTTCTAGTGTCCATGTCAAAAGCTGGGATTAACCGATCCTTAGACATATCTTGTATCCTCTTAAAGTAGACATGGCCCAGTCTAGCATGCCATAGGATTGAATCATTTAGTTTAGAGGTTGACATAAAGGCTGAACCAACCAATATTATCATTAATAATATTAAGCCTGAATATTTGATTACTCAAACAACCCGTTAATATAAATATTCGCGCAAAAACGGTATTTATATTTAATGATCTTCATGTTTTGATAATAACAAATATAATGTCATACTACGTAAAAGTTTACGTAAACAAGTTATTTAGTCGAAAGTTTACTTGATGCCGACTAATCACTTAAGGTATGAATATGACATTATTATACATAGTTAATAATCAAAGAAAAATATTATCATTTGCATAAATCTTTTCTAATCAAATGATTTAAGTTAACACATGATTAATTATAAGCTAGTTATATTAATCATGTAAGACAAAATAAGATTAACCATAAGTAGAAACAATCTTTCCAAATCTTCTCAAATCTAGAAAATCATTCCTTATTGGTGATAAGAAATATTTTCTTTTAGAAGAATCTATTAAACTACTTTTAATAAGTACAAAACAATATTTTGTATAGATTGGAGGTTAATCACAAAATGACAAATGCTGTCCCAGCTCCACCCACGGATCCACCAAATACACTGGACGAATCCAGGGTATGGGATATTCGTGAGTCGCACGTATCAAAATTTGAATTTTAAAAGGTTGCCTATAAATACCAACCTCAAGCTTTCATTTTATACAACTCTTGACAAATATTTTCTCACACATTTTTTATCTTTTATATATTCTTTGATCATTATACTTGTTACATAATCCATTACAAGTTATCAACTCATTCTACTCTTTAGTGAAGAACACTCAAGAAGACATCAAGCTTCAAGTGTTAATAGTTTAGTTGTGTCATCACGTTTGTGATAATCATTCATCTTGTATATCTTGGGTTATGTGTATCATATGTGTATGATAGGTTAGTATTTAGACAATAAAATACATAGTGTGTTAGATTGGTTCTATCTCGAAGTAGAACTCGGTATTTAGCTTAGTACTAGAAAAAGTGTAAGCGACGTGTACGGTTTTCTCCGCCTAAAAGGAGCTTGTTAACACAGTGAAGATAACTCTCAAGTTGGGTACTTGGGGAGTGGAGTAGCGCGAAGAGGAGCTTCGTAGCCGAACCACTATATATCATTGTGTCATCGGTTTGATCTTTCTTATCTTTACTTGTTCATATTTCATAGATTGTTTATTTACTTATTGCATCGCTATCATATACACTTGTGTATATCTCTTGAATTCACATAAGTCGACAATCTAAGTTTTAATTTTAAAACGGTAAAAACTATTCAACCCCCCTTCTAGTTTCCACAATTGGTATCAGAAGCCAAGGTCACCCAAGATCTTTAACGTATATTGTACATTAAAGCTTGAATCGATCTATGGATTCGGATAAATATCTAGAAGGGCAATCTATGCAAAGACCACCTCTTTTTGAAAGTGATCATTTTATTTATTGGAAAAATAGATTTGAAACTTATATGAAAGCAAAATATTTAGATCTTTGGCATATTATCTTGAATGGTGATTTTCCACCAGTTGCTAGAAACAAAGAAACCCAAGTTTTAGAAACGGTTCCTTTTGAACAACAAGATGATGATCTTAAAAAGAAACTTGCTAAAAATAATGAAGCTAAAATAGTTCTTTATAATGATTTACCTAAAAAGGAATATGAAAGAATTTTTATGTGTAAAACAGCTAAAGATATTTGGCAATCGTTGTTTAATCACACATCAAAGTAATAGCCAAGTAAAGGATAATAAAATTGATCTTCTTGTTCAACAATATGAACAATTTACTATCCTTGAAGAAGAATCTATTGATAGCGATTTTGCTAGATTTAACACTATTATTACTAGTCTTAAAGCTCTTGATGATGGTTTCTCTAGCAAGAACTATGTTAGGAAGTTTCTTAGGGCTCTACATCCTAAATGGAGAGCAAAAGTTACGGTGATTGAAGATTCGAAAGATTTGTCATCACTAGCTCTAGACGAGCTTATCGGCAATCTAAAAGTACATGAAGTTGTCATGGAAAAAGATTTTGAAATTTATAAAGGAAATGTTGGGACTTAAAGACTTTAAGATGATTCTTAGAGTTACTACTGCTCAGGTATATATTAGTGCTGTCAAGCATAATTCGACATCTGGGGAAGTGATTGAACGAAGAACTATGCTATGGCCGTAAGGAACTGTTGGGAATTAAATGTTTACACACTTACTCTTGCCAAGCCAATACTTAATAATGCTTAAGATATAACTAACAGTACTAACCAGTTAGTACTGCCAGAAGACAGTTAGTACTGCTAGTACTAAACTTAATACTGCTGGAGGATTTTGTACTGCTGCATGAAGATTTATGACTGTGAGAGATAAAAGTGGTTTGTTTTGTGATTGTATGGAATGGTTTAATAGACTTTGGTGGTAGTTAGGATAAATACTTGCCACTAGCAGAATTCTCTTATAATAATAGTTACCACTCCAGCATTAAGATGCCACCATATGAGATGCTGTATGGAAGGAAGTGTCGAACTCCTATATGTTGGGGTGAGATTGGACAAAGAGAATTAGCCAGTTCTGATGTTGTAAACCCTAGTACTAGTGAAGAGTACTCGTATTATTGATCTAATAATATTGGAGCATTTGGTTATATCTTTGTTCATTCACAATTAATGTTTTATTCATAATACTTCTAGATATTAAGGTGTAGATTCCGCATACACTTTAGTATACATACAAAGTTTCTACAACAAGTTATTTTGGATTTATCTAAGGTAATTTAACCTTAGACAAGCTAAGGAATCAATTAAGCATTGGGATCAACAAGTGGTATCAGAGCTTTTTCTTTAAGAAACTTTGATCTAGAAGTAATGGAATTTGAATCTGCACAGAGTAATACTACTGCTAAGCTACCCATACTCAAACTAGGAGAGTATGAGATGTGGGTGATAAGAATCAAGC
This sequence comes from Tanacetum coccineum, assembly GCA_026074375.1. Taxonomy (NCBI): domain Eukaryota; kingdom Viridiplantae; phylum Streptophyta; class Magnoliopsida; order Asterales; family Asteraceae; genus Tanacetum; species Tanacetum coccineum. The sequence continues at coordinate 1,266 of BQNB010203149.1, read as the reverse complement.
AGTACTTCCAGGTACAAGACTATGCTCTATGGGAGGTCATAAAGAATGGTAACTCATGGGTATCTATACTACAAACAGCACAAGAGAATGGTACTTCAGTTACAAAGATGTCAGTACCTGTAACTGCTGAAGAAAAGACCAACAAGAAGAATGATGTGAAGGCTAGAAGCTTGCTACTCATGGCTCTTCCCAATGAACATCAACTTACTTTCAGTCAGTACAATGATGCTAAAACAATGTTTGCTGCTATCGAAACACGATTTGGAGGTAATGAAGCCACTAAGAAAACACAAAAGACACTTTTGAAGCAACAATATGAAAATTTTAGTGCATCAAGCACAGAGTCTCTTGACTCTATCTTTAACAGGCTCCAGAAGATTGTTAGTAGGCTTGCAATTTTGGGTGTAGTCATCACTCAAGAAGACTTAAATTCAAATTTTTTGACAAGCTTGCCCCCTGAGTGGAATACTCATGTTGTAGTCTGGATGAATAAGGCTGAAATTGAAACAATGAGTATCGATAATTTGTACAACAACTTCAAAATTGTTGAACAAAGTGTAAAGAAATCTGTTATTGCAAGTAGTGGTGCTCAAAACTTAGCCTTTATGACTGCTTCAAGCACTAGCAGTACTAATGATGTTAATACTGCTAAACATGCATATGAAGTTAGTACTGTTAGCCCTTCTGTTAACACTGCTAGTCCTCAAGTTAGTACTGCTAGCTTCAGTGATAATGTTGTGTATGCTTTCATGGTTGAGAATCTAATGGTTCTAATCTCCTACAGCAGGACTTATAGCAAATTCATGAAGATGATCTGGAAGCAATGTATTTGAAGTGGCAGCTCTCTCTGCTAAGTATGAGGGTAAAGAGGTACTTTTAGAGGATAGGAAAAAAAATTCATTAATGCTAATGATACTGTTGGGTGTGATAAATCCAAGGTAAAGTGTTTCAATTATCACAAGATGGGACACTTTTCCAGAAATCAAGACAACACTAGGAAGCATGGAAACAATAAAGACACATCTTCAAAGGCAATGTTGGCTTTAGATTGTGTAGGTTTTGACTGGAGTGATATGGCAGAAGAACAGGTTCAGACAAACATGGCTGTCACACCCCGCCAAGGCGGAAACGCGAGGCATAAACAAGAATGGATATCATCACAACACAAGGTGTCTATATAGAGAGTAGTAAAATGAAAACTAAAGTAAAGCAAAGACACAAGGTGTCATAACAATACCCAAAACCTAATGGTGTCTTTATTAATGA
>BQNB010203147.1:0-10784 GCA_026074375.1 Tanacetum coccineum | reverse complement strand
AAGGGATAGTTCAAGTCTCTCAAATCATGGAGAGCAGCGACATATTTATTGTCGGCCTCAGGGTCGTACGCCTCCATAGCTGTCAACTCTAAACCAGCTTTCCTATGCTCCACGCCATATTTCAACCCTTCGCTCATACCCTTGGCTATCCCCGCAGACACAACATTGGAAAAAGCTTGCCTTAATTCCGTGGACTCGACACATTTCATGACAGCTAGGCACAATCCGTGCCCAATTACCCACCGACGACCGGCAATTGCTGTCAACATGTGAGGGTACAGCTGCTCATCAAAATCAACGCTCAGTGCGTCCAACCGTACATCTATTTCTGCGCAACGAGCATTCACCCGCTCATCTTCATGCTTCTTGAAATCCTCAAAAGCAGCCATGATCCTCTTTTCTCCCATTACTTGAGCCTGTAGCATGGACACCTGCTGGGATAATTAGGCGTTACCAACTTCAAGGCCCGAAAAGCGCATTCGAAGATCCTCTAGTTCCTTAGTCACTTCCGAGTTCTTGGCTTCCGCGGCTTTTTTCATGTTAACCTCAGCTTCAAGCTGGGCCTCTAAATCTTTTTTATGTTTCTCCCTGGTCGTTATCCTCTGGTCACGGCGCGTTACCTGGGCCATAGATTTCTTCAAAAGTTTAGCCTCCTGCTTAAATCTCAACCTCAGCTGAGAGCCCATAGCCACTTGCCTCGCCAGGTTTATGTTGTATTAACTCAAAAATTCATCATTGGGCAAGTGGCACAGCTTAGAGAAATACCCCGGTGGAGCTATGTGATCCACCACATCCTGACAGGCCTCGGTGGTGTCTAGGCGGCAAATATTTGGCACGCCCCATCCCGGTTGGTAGATGCTTCTTGGGACCCAGTAATAGGAGGAGAAGGTGTAGATTTCTCAGAGTCTTGGTTTCCCGCGACTCTTTTCTCTTTGGAAGATCTGCATCCACGGAACAATGAAAATATGTTGTCAGCATAACTGTACTTGAAAATAATAATAATGTCAAAAAAGCAACTACCGGGTAAGGATCAAGGTGCAAGTTACTTACTGTGCGACATCTTGCTTGGACTGCGGCTTAGCATACGAAAGAGGATCCGGGTCGCTGACACTTTGCGTCGCGACGGGAGGCTCCTGTGTCTCTTGAACATGGATGGCAAGCTCTGTGTCTACACTCATATCCGCCAGCGACTTCCCCCCGCGGGCGCTGTGCTCAGCACGGGCGGCATCATGGTCTTTCCTTAAAACCTTGGCTGGGGCGTTGGATCCTCCCTCACCCGCATCTCTCTGTCGGCGTCTCTTTTTAATGGTCGGCCCCATGGAAATTACTTCTTTTTTAAGATCAGGTTCCACGGCAGCCTCCGTGGCCCCTGCATCATCTGTTACGGGGATCTCTTGTTCCGCCGCGGCTGGATGCCAGTAAACCCCAGCTTCAGCACCTATGTTATAGGGGGGGGGGGGATCCTCATTGAAAAGTCCAGTGGGACCTTTCCACGGTGGAAGGTGTCCCCGAATGAAAAGTCGCATCTACCATTTGGATCACGCGGCTCGCGATGGCTGTCAGTAGCGGCACCTCATGAGCAGTTCGTTGGCGGGTCCCGGTCTTGACCTTGGTGGGGTTTGGGGCTTTGATAAGATTGAACAAATCCATTTCTGCAAAACATACAGAAATATGGGGTACTCTTCATCGCGTAAGAAGAAGTTCCGGCTTAACCCCACTAGACATAAAAGCTCATCCGGTTGTTTTTGGAATGGGGTACGGTGCGTGTCCAGTCTCTCCACATCCACCACGGAGTAGGTATTTGCTTTGGATTTAGAGTCTTTTGTAGCAGCCGTGCGCAGAACACAAACGGTTGGAACACTTTTTCGTCCACCCAGAAGAAGCGGTTGTTATATTTTGTTTAAGGAATTGAATGGTTTAGTATAACATTGTGGGGTATTTTTTCCTGGTATCTTACTAAAAGACATCTACCCCGAATTGTATGACGGCACGTAGAAGACACGGAATAGGTTCACGGTTAGAATTATATTTAGTACACGGCAGTTGATCTCGAAATGGCTAACTTTCGCTGCACCTATCACCGATAGTTGCGAAAGGTGGATTTGGTAGTATCCAAGGATGTCGAAGAGAAATTGCGAGATGGGGATGCGAAAGTTTGCAAACTCAAATTTTTTTGTATAAACGCCTATCTTGCCCTCTGGGAAATCAACGATGTGATCCCCGGGACCAGGCAGCTCTGGGTGCAGGTTTTCCGGTATGAAGTACTCTGATGAGAACTCTAAAAGATACTCTTGTGATATGGTTGACACAACGTCCTCGAGTTGTATGGTGTCCCTACCCATTTTTACCTAGTTTGCTAAAAAGGCGTGGGGTACTAACCTGTGGTAACGAGAATCCGAGGATTTAAGAGCTTGTGCGGCTGTGTGTGCGAAAATGGCAGAATTATTAGATAACTGTGGAAGTTTCAACAGTGATTGCTTGACCTATTTATACTACAGCCTCGATATTTGTGCCTATTTAGATGATTGACGCGTGTCACCTACTTTTTTTTTAAAGGTTGGGATTTGGGGGAAGTTCAAACAGCTCTGGGCCCACATGTCTCATCCTTTGTAATCCATGTGACGGTTACGGTACGGCGCGTTCGTTCTTCACCTTTAGTCTAGTAGCCGCGACCTCTTGGCCACGGCCACGCCTACTAGACTGGGGGGACATGATGACGTATAGTACGGACCGGGCAACGATGTGATCCCCGGGACCAGGCAGCTCTGGGTGCAGGTTTTCTGGTATGAAGTACTCTGATGAGAACTCTAAAAGATACTCTTGAGATATAGTTGACACAGCGTCCTCGAGTTGTATGGTGTCCCTACCTATTTTTACCTAGTTTGACAGAAAGGCGTGGGGTACTAACATGTGGTAACGAGAATCCGAGGATTTAAGAGCTTGTGCGACTGTGTGTGCGAAAATAGCGGAATTATTAGATAAACTGTGGAAGTTTCAACAGTGATTGCTTGACCTATTTATACTACTAGCCTCGATATTTGTGCCTATTTAGATGATTGACGCGTGTCACCTACTTTTTTTTGAAAGGTTGGGATTTAGGGGAAGTTCAAACAGCTCTGGGCCCACACGTCCCATCCTTTGTCAGTTATCTACGTTTTCTGATAGAGTGTCCTAATTTTTAGGGGGCGGTCCATGTGACGGTTACGGTAAGGCGCGTTCAGTTCTTCACCTTTAGTCTAGTAGCCGCGACCTCTTGGTCACGGCCACGCCTACTAGACTGGGGGGACATGATGACGTATTGTACGGACTGGGCACGGCCCATACTTCTTTGTGGGCTTAACCTGTATCGCGGTCACTGGTCGCGGACCCGCTAGTGTGTCACGGTCGCGGTCACGGACACCTGTCCGGAACGCGGCTTTCATGGCACGGTCTCCAACGGTTGTATTCTGTATGCAACTGATTTATGCGCTATTTCAGCGAAGGATAACTCTAAATTAAGTAGGGGATATACTCTGCTAGTTTAAATAGGCCAAGATAATGTCAAATCCCGGTTTTGTCGAATAAGGCTTAGGCCGAATTATGGGGAAACCCTAATGAGCATGAGGCCTATAAAAGGATCAACAATCATCATTAATGAGGTATCACTAAAAAATCCTAGTCATACTCGATTACTCTCCAAGAACCATATACTTACTCTCACGCCGGAGGCTAATCGTGGGATCCGCTCCCACGATAAGGTTAACGCGTGTTCTTTATTCCTTGTGCAGGAGTCCTCAACGAAATTCACTTGGTCCAAGAATAAGGTTCCCCAGCCTGAATAACTACCTATTCGGGCCAAATCAGATCCAGCCTAACTTTTGCATCAACACACTCTCTGGTAAACACTTTTTTGTAACATAAGAAAAGTTGTGTACGTGTTTGTTGTTTAGATGTTGTTCGTTGGTTCGTCGTCTCAGTTGGGTAGTAATGTCCCTTTCGATTGTCTTTGTTCTTGTCTAGAGTAGTACTAACACGTAAGTTGTAATTTCTTGTGTTTATATTAATGATATGAGCTTTAGAGAACATATGTGTTGGCGTAAAAAGAAGTAGGACTTCATGATAATTTTGTCTAACGCAAAGCAAACTGTCATATAATACATGCTAAAACTCTCCAAAAGCTTTTAATCGGAGGGGAAACTCTGACCCCGTGCACCCATTTGGGTGCAATACATGCTAAAACTACAAAAGGTAATAAACATATACCCCAATCCGATACACCTCACGAATAATTATATAAGGCTACTCACTATCGTTCTAGGTCTCGACTTACATTTTCCGGCGCCACATCAGTTTTCTCTCTCCGACGACCTACAGGCGACCTTTTGCCACTATGAGGCGACCTTCATTTTTTTTAACATCAAATTCATTTTTTTTAATAATAAAAAACATTACATAAATTTCATTTAATAATAAAAACATTACATAATAAATTAAAAAAACAATACATAATTATTAAGATAACATAAAAACATGACACTAAAATTAAAAACATTTTTATTCAGATAACTTAAACTAATAATCTAAGTTATATCGCTCCTTGATTTCCATCTTCATCTCGAGCAGCTTCTCTTGTTGTATTGGGGGCAAACACGGGTCGATTAGTGAATTATAGAATAAGATGTCTCTATCCCGTTTCTCCCTTTCGGCTAATTCAAGCGTTCGACTCTGAATTTTAAGTTTCTCTCTTTTCAGCTGTGCAATTTCTCGAGCCTCGGCCTCCCGGATACTCAACTCCCGATTCTTGAACTCTATATAGGACTGTTGTTGCTCGTCCTTCTTTCCCTATTTTTTTTGTTTCATGTTGTAGAACTTGTCGGCTACCAAATCAACAAATGAAGAAGATCCCCCACGAGAGGAACCGATTGCTTTCTTCTTAGCCTTTGCTCGGTCACGACCCATTGGTCGGAATTCTTGAGTCTCTTTCACAGTCTCATCCGCTTCCTCGTTCAAATTAAGACCATCAGATGCTGACCCCGAAGTGGTTTCAGAAGTCTTGGACTTTTTTCGCCCCTAACTTTGGTAAAAAGAAGGCATCTCAATGGCTTCCAACCTGGGTGATCTTTCAATATGTTATAACAATGCTCCAACGTAAAATCACCCTTGTAAATCATTTTGTATTCCGCACAAGCTTTATGGTACACATCGAGGTCATTTGTACCACTTTCGTGATTCGCTTCAATATTTTTGATGATGGCGCAAAAAGCACCAATTCTAGAGCGAACCCTATTTTTCCATTTGCTAACGATCGAGTCATAACCTCTTGATGAACCAATTTCCTTTACAAAGTACCTAATAACAGCTTCCCAAAATCCCTTAGCCTTCATACTGTTTCCATCAATATTATTTTCTGACGCATCGCACCAAGCTTGGCACAACGCAATCTCTTCCGCCAATGTCCATTCTTTTGGCGCCTCCTTGGCCTCCTTGGTTTCATCCTTCTTGGCCTTTGTTGCACGTCTCGAGGGCTTATTAGGTTCGACGGGTGACACCTCTTCGACAGGAGAGTCGTCTCCGTCGTCGTGAATTGGAACCGAACCATGAGCCGAACCGTGCGCTGAACCATGGCCCGAACCATGACCCATAGAATACTCTTGGCTATAGTTATATTCTTGACTAAACAATAATTCCTCAAAATTCATATCAAGATTGGTAGGATTAATCGGAGAATATGGTTGATTTGGTTGGGAAGACGTCGATGATTCCATAGTATGATGATACAACCCGGTTGGTGAGTTGTGAAAAGCATTTGGGTTGTTATACAGAGGATTGAATGAACAATTTTGATAAAAGATGTTATTATTTTGTGGTGGTTGTGGCAATTGTGAAGTGTATTAAAAACCAGGAGATCGGAAATGGATGGGTGGTGAAACATCGGATAATTGAAAATTCGGATGCAGTGTTAAATGCGGAGCACTTGGTTGAATACGGGAATTTGTAGTTTTTGATTTGGGAGTTTTCTTCTTGCTAAACATGGTGAGTTTTTGAATTGAGAGAGGTATTTTGAATTGTTGTTTGAATTTGTGATGAAAATGGTGAAATGAGTGGGTATTTATAGTGTTAAATTATTTAAATTTTAAAAATTAAAAAGTTTTTTTTATATAAAAAGGAAGTTGGCAGTGTGTTTTTTGATTTGTGTTACTCGACCGTTGTCGTCCCTGCGACTAAAATGGGTTTCGGTCTCCGACGACCGACTCGGCCACCGACTAACCACTACAGTGGCGACCGACGGCGACCGAGGTCGACCGAGTCGGTCGACCGAACCGTAGTGGGAAGCCTAATAGTAGCAACACTAAAATTATATCATAACTACAGTTATGCAATTTTGTTGCTAACATTAAGAAAGAAAACACGTTTAAGCTTATTTTTATCTAAAAATAAAAACGTTTATAACATGCATAGATAAATAGTGCTAGATTGTCAATATAGAGCAAATATTCTAAACTAGGTACAAGTAAATATTGTATATTTAGTAGGGTTTTGATATTTGTAGCCCTAAGGGATACGTTAAAAGATAAAAAGATGCAAAAGTGGTAGCACATTATCTCGGTTAAGAGTAGTTATATGCAAAGGTGAGTGTTATTAAGGTACAAAAATTCAATATGTGTGAGTAAGGATCAAATGAGAAATAAAAGTTAAATGAGAAGAATGAGAAACAATCACAACCGCATATTTTAGATGCATGTATAAAAAAAGATGCATCTCTCATAAAATTCTCATTTTTTATTTAAAATGTGTTGTTAGAAACATTTCTTATTCTTTTTATTTTATTTTCTTTTCTTAGTGGATCCATACCCACGTGTCTTATACCTAAACCTGAGGACCACGTTTAACAATTTCCTATTTAGTATATCTATTTATTAAGTACTGTAATATATGCATGTGCATGCATCTTTGTATAATTAATAAGATCGTAATCTGTCACTAAAGAAAATTCGCATATTATCAAATCTCGAATATTTACTAGTCTCTGTTATGCAAGCAGCAGCCAACAGGATGTAAAAGGGCATTTTTCGTCATTTTGTCGAGTTTTGGTCTGATGTAAAACTAAAAAGTTGTTTCAATGTCGTTTTCTTTATTATAGGATAACTAAGGTGAAAAGTGTTAGTAAGGTTGAAAGTTGGATTAAATACTACCTTTTAGTTAAAAAATAAAGTTTCTGCAGAAATTTGCAGGGGTATTGTGGTCATTTTCTGTTGGGTTTCAGGTATCGGCCAAAACTAAAAAGTTATCCGAAACGTCGTTTTACATCTAAATGCTTTAGAGTTCGAGTCGTGAAAACGTAATTTAGGGGTGTTTTGGTCGGGTCAGATTTAAGGATAAATCTAAAATAAAATGTCCAAGATGGCGAAATTCTTCAGATTAGTCCAATAGTGTTTACCATGTTAGGCTTAAAATTATTAAAACTAAAACTGAAATTACAACTATTATATAGTCTTTACTTTTAAATTCATGTCTAAAATCATAATCTTTTAAAATGAGTCAAAACGGGTAATTTTCATTAAAATTTCATATTAGTCGGAATGAGTTATAATGGAGTTAAATCTTAAGGCGTAACACTTAGTGGGTATAAGTAAGTAAGTTCGGTGCGCACATGGATTCTACGATATAAGATTTACATGTATGTCGGAATATATATATTTATACTTATGCAAAATATGCATTTTTCTTTTAATTATATTTTCTTATACGCGGACCACTATTATTATAGGTCGCAGTTGAGAGTCCAGTCAGATCGTTGTGATCATTCTTCCTTTGTTTGATTTTCCTCGGTTCCATACTTCTATTATATGAGTATCTCACATCCCCTTTTTCTTACATGTTTTAAAATGTTTTGGGGTGAAAGCAGATGTGTCCCTTTTTATACTCTTTAACATTGAATAAATAATCTTTTGAGCACTTTGAACTTGAACTTGTTTGAAGTATGGAACTTGATTTGAACCTGTGAACATTGAAATTGTTGAACTTGAACTTGGCATTATGTTTATGTATGCTTGGAACCCGTCACTACTTTTAAACTTTTTCATTATCTCCCACATCGGATTGAGACTTTATACTTATATGATAAAGCCTATTAGGAGACTTAGCCACCTCCTCACATACCCCCACAAGGGTGCATAAGTACTAAAGTGTTTGTGTCACACAAAACACATCAGGATGACATGTTATGGATGCCGGAGTAGTCGCCAAATTTTTTTATCAAAATCAACTTTCATATGTATATTCCCAAAAAGAAAAAGAAAAAAGCAAACATTTCATGCATTCACTAAAAGATAGGACCATGAACAGGATATAATATATATAGTTAACCAACTTAATTGTTATGAGACAACTGCAAAAACACCCTTGTTTTATAGTTAATATGCCCTAAATCAACCCGTAGAGCCGAAACTATTGCACAAAAACAACCCTTTGAGTGGCCAAAAGAGCCTTCCAAACATCATCCTTCAAGGGGTATGAGATTTATCAAAATAGATTAACAAAAGGTTTTGCAAAAATAAACCGCATTTAGAGGAGATTTTGCCGAACTTCACCACTCAGGGATGATTAATGTCAATAGTAATCAGCAGGGATTATATAGATGCTAACACCCAACAAACCCAGGGATGATTTTATGTTCAGTTTACTCATAAAACAATTAATTAGGATAACGAACCGAACATGGAATGAAATAATAGTTAAAGCATAAATGTTTGCTTATTTTCATATTTTCTTTTTGGAATAGTGAACATATAAAGTAGACTTATGGATAAAAAAAATGGGCGACGTACATATACCCCCCCCCCCAGTAACATGGTCCTTCCTTAGTTGTCTTGTGTGACACAAACACTTATTACTATGCACCCTTGTTGCGAGAGGAGTGCTAAAAAAGTTCCCCCCCCACCCCCCCTCCTAATATCGCTATCCAAAAGTACTAACGTCTCAATCCCTATGAGGGAGATACTGAGATTTCAAGTTATGACGGGTTCCAAGCAAACAACAACATACATGCCAAGTTCAAGATCAACACATTTCCAAATAGACCGAGCGGCGTGGGGGAACCGGAGAAGGGCGAGCGAACAACGTTCAAAACACGATCAAGTGTCAAATGTCTCAAAAGCTTAAATACTTCAATAAAGTATAAAAAGGACACATCATGCCTTTTCCACCCCAAAACACTAAAACATGTAAGAAAAAAGGTGAAGTGAAAACTCAACATAAAAATAGAAGTATCGACTAAGAAAGTCAACAAAGAAAGAAGAACACCAACAACTCAACCGCGACCTATAATAATAGTGGTTCGCGTATAAGAAAATATAATTATAAGAAAATGCATATTTTGCATAAGTATAAATATATATTCCGACATACATGTAAATCTTATATTGTAGAATCCATGTGCGCGCCAAACTTTCTTACTTATACCCACTAAGTGTTACGCCTTAAGATTTAGCTCCATTTTAACCCACTCCAACTAATATGAAATTTTAATGAAAATTACCCATTTTGACCCGTTATCAAGATTAAGTCATCTAGACGCGAAGCAAAGTGAAAAACAAACTTATTAGTTGAAATTTCAGTTTTAGTTAATATATTTTACGCCATACTATTTGTTATAACATAATTTGACCAAACTTTAAAATTTCGCCATGTTGACTTTTATTTTAGATTTTTTCTAAATCTGACCCGACCAAAACAACCCGCTAAAATACATTTTCACGACTCGGACTCTAAAGCATTTTGATGTAAAACGACGTTTCGGACAACTTTCTAGTTTTACCCGAGACCTGAAACAACACAGAAAATGACCAAAATGCCTTTTCTCGAATCTGATGCAACTAAAAAAACGCAAAATTTTATTCTAAGCTTTTCGACCTGTCATTAAGCATTTTTAGACTTAGTTATCCTTGCGGAAAGGTAAAATGACATTCTGAACAACTTTTAAGTTTTACCCGAGACCCAAAACTCTACATAAAATAACGAAAATACCCTTTTCAGTTTCCGCAGAAAACTAATACTTTTATTAAGTGCTGATTTTGTTTTTAACATTTTTCGCAACTTCAATCGGCCGTAAAACGTTCGTTATTAAGAGTTAGAAGCCGAATTTTATATCGAAACGTTCATATTAACGTCCTCTATCATAATTCCTAGACCAATTTCAGTTTTAATAATTTCGACGCCTAAACACAACCTTAAATTTTCTGCTCCTATTGAGTATCTTTCAACTCCTTCAAAACTTCATTTTCTCGTGTTACGATCATCGCTAACGCTCCTAAACTAGCCTAGCCCTATAACTAGTCATCTCAAACCATCAATAACCCTCAAAACGCGACATACACCTCAATCAATGGATTCACAATACAAGATCTAACACATGCATGAAACATATAATTAAATCAATGTAAATAGGTGTTAAAAATACTTACAAACTTAATGCAATATCAAGAAAATCAACACAATCAAACCCTCTTGGGTTTGATCTTGGCTGAATACCACAACACCTAAAGCAATGACCCAAAACTTGATTTTGTTACACCAAATCTTGTTTACACAATTAATATCAAACCCTTGTAACACCAATTACACTCAATTAGATCAAAACCCTTCAAAATCAAAAATCAAGAAAATTAAGAACTTGAGAAAAATCATGCATAATGGTTTAATCTTGCTAAGGAATGGTTAGGGTTTAGTTTAGGATTGATTTAGGATGAAAAGGAAGTGGTTTAGAGAATTTTTGAAGATGGTTTTGTGGGTTTAGTGGTTCTGCT
>BQNB010203143.1:0-10785 GCA_026074375.1 Tanacetum coccineum | reverse complement strand
TTAACGTACTCAAGATCTTCATGCATTTCCATTTTAAGTTCATGAACAAAACGATAACTATCATTTATAGATTTGTTCGAAAGAGGCATCAATAATGATTTTATCAAAACTTTCATATCTAGAGCAGTTGGGTTACGAAAAGTATTACTAGTATGATTAGACCAAGCTTGTTCACAAATCGTTCTAAAATGATTCATGTTATTTGTCATTTCATTGTAAACTTGTCTACTTTTACTAATGGATTTTGAAACGGGTAGAAAACCAACGTTTTTGGCAATGTTTGGTTTTGTTCTAACAAATGTTTTTCTCCACATTGTCTTCCTAACTTCTTTTGCATGTTCTAACTGATCAAGAGAAGGTGGTTTAAAATTTTCATAAAGACTATTCTCTTTTGTGTAATCATATGGTTTCATTGTGTCTTTATTCAATTTTGATCTACTCTCATTTTAAGAGTCACTGTCTCTTCCCCATTAGGGAAAATCTGTTTGTAGGATCGGAAGCATCATATGGGATCACATACAAACATGGCTTTTTAGATTGAGCTATCTTGAGGTACTTTGGATTAGCAAAGGTTGATCGACCATTATATGTTGCGCATTTGGGTGCTAACATATGAATGGTCTGAATTAACTGATTGCATTTATAAAGAATTTCATCTAAAAACTTTATTTGTTTATCCATTTCAATCATCTTGTCAATATATTTTCCTTCCTTAACCTTTAAATCTAAAATAACCTTAGTTTTCTCTTTTATCAAACCTTCAAATTCCTGATTGACAACTGAAATTTCATAGGCTTTATTTTTTAAACCTTCTTTTATGTCAATATCTTTACGAGATAATAGTCCTAGAGTTTTATTTAATATTGTTTGAAGTATTTCATAATCAATCATCTGGTCATTAAAGGCTTTGTACTTCTCAAACTCATTCTGTTTGTTCAGAAGTGCAATCAGACAACTATCCTGACAACTAGTAGCCTCCCCCAGAGCCCTACCAATCTCATCAAGGTTAGTTCTGCACTCCTCTAGTTCTTGAGTCAATGATGCGTTTACTTTCTTTAATTGCTTTAAAATAGTTTTGTTTTCCTTAGTAGCAAGAGTTAAATTTGCAATTAAATTAGCAAGCGCAGCACGCTCATCAGCACATTCTATAGCCTTTTGGTCAACCTGATTATCATTATTACATATATTTGATTGAAATTCAGGAGGGACATTGGCTTATTATCCTTCTCCAAAACATATGTGTCATTAATGGAGTTCAGGTTGCTTTAGAATTGTGTTCTTTCATTTGCAAACACATTATTTTCATCATGGTTTTGTACCTGTTCCAATGGCTGATCAGTAGAACTGGATTCTTCAGGTAAGACCTTCTGAATCTTTGCCATGAAACTATAATGTGCTTCCAATTCATGTTCATTAATGTCTTCATTCGTGTCCTCTAGCGAATCAACTTGCTCTGCTTGCAGTGGAACACCTTGTTCAGCTTGTTTGCACATCATCATCTTTTCCTGGTGATACGTGTAGTCTTTAACCCGCTTTGGCTTCCTGCATTCCTTTACATAGTGCCCAAATCCCTTGCTGTTAAAGCACTATATCCCATTCTGTTGCACTACCTGACTGCCTACTGTTTCCCTAGCCCCAGCAACTGTCATTGTCCTTTGATTCCCAAACTGCCCTGACTGATTTTCGTTGTTATACCTTGGTGTGGTATCTTCAGTCTTGTTCCTGGAGTTTGTAAAGCTTCTTGAAATACTTTGCAAGGAGTGCCAAATTCTTTTGCATATCCTTATCCCTCTGAGCTTGTTCAGGATCACTGTCTTCCTCAGAAACTGACTCAGATAGAGGTGTAACTAGTTTGGCTATCTTTTTGCCTTTGTGTCGGGTAGATGAACTTGGTCTTGTAGAAGATGATGTTGCATTTGTTCTCTGAGGTTTAGGTGCTTGATAATAATTATCTGAGTATGGTTGAGCAGCCGCAAGAAGTGCTAATGGATTTGCACTTTTAGCTATTCTCTCAGCACGGATATCATTGACTTCATTTTGATACTGCTTCAGAATGTCAAAAAGTGTGTTTGATTGCTTGACAACTGTCATAAATCTTGACCATTCTGGTTGAAGTTGTTGAAGAAATTGAACATTCACTTGCATTGTAGTAACTTGCAAGTTGTTCCTTGTCAATTCATTCATCAGTTTATAAAACTGTGAGTAATACGACTCCATGGATTTTCCATCTCGAGAAGTAAACTTTCTAAATTCCCATAACAGATTGGTCTTAACATCTTGTACATTTAATGATTCACCCTGTTGTAGCCTTTCAATGGCTATCCACACCTCATTAGCTGTGTTGCATGCATCAACGGTTGAGTAGATTTCATCTCTAATACCAGTTAAAAGCAAGAAAATAGCTTCCTTTTCAGCTTGAAAATACAATTTATTCTCTGTAGACATGTTGTGTATTGTTTCAGCTTCGTCATGTTGTGGTACTTTTGGAGAATTTAATGTTGCAGCAACAGCTTCTATTACTACACTTGTTAGCTTGTATGGACCCTTAAAAATGCATTTCCTCAGATATTCACCATTTCCTTTAGTGTCAATGTAATGTAGAAAACGTGATCTCCATTGTGAATATATTCCCGGTCCAAGCATTGGTGGACGATCTTTTGAACCAACTGCCATGATATTGTTGTGCATTTGACTATCTGTTGAGGATGTGTTGACTGGAGTAGACATGATGAATGAATGAATATGTATTATGAAGTGTGAAATATTTGTTGGATCTTAAGTGGATGTGATGTGATTGAAGTTGTGGTTTTGAATACAATTATTGATCACGGGATTTTACAAGTATATGATTAAAACCGATAAAGAGTTTAACATGATTTTACAAGATCAATAGAAAAACCGTGAATGATTAATTGATTGTGTTTAAGGTTTGTTTGTTGTGAATTGATTATCTTTTAAGAGCTTGTGTATGGTTTAGGTTGATGTTTGTTGTTATTGGTTAAGTGTCGATTAAAGTTCAAAGTCCAAGGATAAAATGCAATGTTGGAAAAAATCCAAGTGGTGAATCAGTGTGTTAAATCGCTGGATCAGTGTGTTAAATCGCTGGATTAGAGGTAAACCGCTGCCTTAAATCGCTGGTTTAATTCACCTGCTTAATTCACATGTTTGGAAATTGCATGTTTCGCTTGGAATTTTGCATATTTCGCTTGGGCCTTGCATATTTCGCTTCTAACTTGCATATTTCTCTTAGACTTGTCATATTTCGCTTGATTACTCAAACTGTCATATTTCGCTTTAAAATGACATATTTCGTTTGCAAAGTTACATATTTCTCTTCAAAGTTGTCATATTCCACTAGAAACATGTTTCGCTTCATTCAAAAACATATTTCGCTTCCTTCAAACATATTTTGCTTAATTCATACCTGCATATTTCTCTTCGAGCAAAATAAGTATTTTTCACACAAAATCACCAAAATCAAACCCTTTATGACCTTTTAACTTGATTTTTCTTGCACAACTAGTTACCTTATGCCTAGATCTTACTTAAATACATAAACAAAAACACATCTAAGCATAAAAATTCAGGTTATACTTTTTGAACCAAGAACAAATAAAGTTACTTACTGACTAACGAATTTGATCTTGTTTAGCCACAAGAATCATACAAAAATCCACTGTAGCTCTGATGCCAATTGTAGGATCCCATATAACACTTCACTTCATATCATACAACATGAATCGAAGAAGAAAAGAGAAGAAAAAATGAAGGTTTTAGAGAGAGAAACAAAAGAGAGAGTTGAGAGAGAATATAGAAAAGGAAATAAGAAAGATATATTAAAGTGAACTCTTGCTTACCTTTTCCAAAGAGGAAAAGGTTTATATACCCAACACTTTAAAGTGACGTTCGGGATATTTGACTAGGACCCGGGCTCGGGTTTTGCTTAGGATTAAACCCGAAACATATACAATATTAGATTAACTATCGAGCCCGATTCCCAATATTATAATATTACAACATTAACTAATTAAATGACCGAGACTCGTACACGTAATGAATGAACTTCCTGTTCGGCTCAATATTTGATAGTGGATGCTCAGGGCACATGACATATAACAAGGACCAACTAGAGAATTTTAAAGAATTCAATGGGGGATCTGTTACCTTTGGAGGTAGCAAAGGCTACATAACTGGTAAAGGAAAAATAAGAGTTGGTAATTTAGATTTTAATAGTGTGTCTTTTGTAAAAGAACTAGGGCATTTTAACCTTTTCTCAATATCACAAATATGTGATAAGCAGCACAAGGTTCTTTTTACTAAAACTGAATGTCTTGTTGTGTCTTCTGACTTTAAGATGCTTGATGAAAATCAGATACTTCTAAATGTCCCTAGACAACACAATATGTATAGTTTTGATATGAAGACACCTACATCTGCTAAAAGTTTTGCCTGTTTAATTGCTAAAGCCACATCTGATGAATCTAAAATGTGGCATAGGAGGTTAGGTCATATCAATTTTAAAAACCTAAACAAACTTGTGAAGGGAAACCTTGTAAGAGGTCTACCTTCCATGGTTTTTAGAAATGACCATACATGTGTTGCTTGCCATAAAGGAAAGCAACACAGGGCCTCCTGCAAGGCTATATTAGAAAGATTCATCACTGAACCATTACACACCTTGCATATGGACCTTTTTGGACCTACTTCTATAAAAAGCATTAATCATGCAAGTTATTGCCTTGTAATTACTGATGATTGTACCAGATTTAGTTGGGTATTCTTTTTTGCCTCTAAGGATAAAACTAGTGGCATTCTTCAAAACTTCATTAGGCAAATTGAAAACTAGCTTAATCATAGGGTTAAGATTATTAGATCAGATAATGGCACTGAATTTAAGAATAGAGATATGCTTGAATTTTGTAGGAACAAAGGAATAAAACAAGATTATAGAAATTCCAAAACTCCACAACAAAATGGAGTTGTTGAAAGACAGAGCAGGACCCTAATTGAGGCTGCTAGGACAATGCTAACAGACTCACTCTTACCAACTACTTTTTGGGCAGAAGCAGTCTCTACTGCTTGCTATGTTTTAAATATGGTAAAAGTGACTAAACCTCAAAACAAAACTCCTTTTGAGCTCTTGTTTGGCCAAAAACTAATTATTAGCTACATAAGACCATTTGGGTGTCATGTTACAATTTTGGATACTCTTAGTGTGCATGGAAAATTTGATTAAAAATCTGATGAGGGTTTCTTAGTTGGTTACTTACTAAATAGCAAAGCCTATAGGGTTTATAGTTTAGTAACCAAAAGAGTAGAAGTCAGTCTGCATGTCAATTTTCTTGGAAGATAAACCTATGTCAATAAAGAGTTTTAGGTATAGATGGATGTTTGATATTGACTATCTTACTGATTCTATGAATTATATTCCTGTATCTTTGAAGAATCAAGCTAACCCACATGCAGGTACTTTAGAAGTAACTAACAGTACAGGTACTTTACAAACTCTAAATTTTGATGCTTTTGAGGAAAAAGATGTGGATGCAGAGCTTATTGTTGTGCCTTCAGCTGTCAGGAATACTGAAGAAAAAGTTGAAACAAGGAAGTCTTCTACAAATTCAAAGAAAGAGGAGATTTTGACAGAACCTCAACATGAGAAGGAGGCTTCTTCTACTGACACTTTAGAAGATAATCCTAAGATTATAGCTTTTAGAAGAGAGTTGGAATAAATTACTCTAAAGCATTTAGGGACAGTACTTGAAAATAACTCTACCAATACTCCTTCAGTTAATTCTGGTAGTGAACGAGTTAATACTGATAAGCTTGATCCTAATGATTCACCTATGCTAGAGCTCAAAAATTTTCACAAGTCTAAGACAGGAATTTTTGATGATGCTTCTTATGATGAAGAGGGTGTGATAACTGACTTCAACAGCTTACCAACAGAAATCAAAGTCAGTTCCACTCCTACTCTTAGGATCTATAATATTCACCCAAAAAGTTAAATACTTGGTGATCCTAAGTCAGATGTGTAAACTAGAAGCAAAGTGCAGCAAAAATCAGGAGCTCATACACTTTTCAGCTATATTCAAAAGCAGCAGAGAAACAATCACAAAGATCAACAGCATTGTTTGTTTGCCTATTTTCTATCTCAGGAGGAACCTAAAAAGATTTTTAAAGCTCTACAAAATGACAGTTGGGTTTAAGCAATGCAAGAGGAGTTGTTACAGTTTAAGCTGTAACAGGTATGTGTTCTTGTATATCTACCTCACAGAATGAAGGTAATTGGTACAAAATGGGTCTACATAAATAAAAGAGATAAAAGAGGAGTGGTTGTCAGAAATAATGCAAGATTGGTGGCCCAAGGGTACACATAAGAAAAGGGTATTGACTATGATGAGGTTTTTGCTCCTGTGGCAAGAATGGAAGCTATCGGGTTATTTTTAGTATTTGCCTCATTTATGGGGTTCGTAGTATACCAAATGGATGTAAAAAGTGCCTTTCTGTATGGCACTATAGATGAATAGGTTTATGTCTCATAACCTCCTGGCTTTGTTGATCCTGATCACCCTAAGAAGGTTTATAAGGTGGTCAAAGCTTTGTATGGACTGCATCAAGCTCCTAGAGCTTGGTATGCTACTTTATCAACATTTCTAGAGAAGCATGGATACAAGAGGGGTACGATTGACAAGACTTTATTTATTAAAAGGACCAAGAAGGACTATCATGCTGGTTTCAAGTGTATTGTTGATGATTTCATTTTTAGATCTACCAAAATCAAAAAGTCTTGGTGTGATGAGTTTGAAGCCTTGATGAAAAGCATATTTCAAATGAGTTCTATGGGTGAACTCACATTTTTCTTAGGATTACAAGTCAAACAGAACAAGGCAGGAATCTTTATATCTCAGGATAAGTATGTAGCTGAGATACTCAAGAAATTTGATCTTGTAAATGTAAAAACTACAATAACCCCCATGGAGACCAAAGTGGATTTGACAAAAGATGAGGAAGCTATTGATGTGGATGTACACTTATACAGATCCATGATAGGTTCCCTTATGTATTTAACTTCCTCTAGGCCTGATATAATGTATGCAGCATGTGTTTGTTCTCGTTTTCAGGCCACTCCCAAGACTTCACATCTCAATGCTGTGAAGAGAATCTTTAAGTACCTTAAGGGCAAATCCAATTTGGGCTTATGGTATCCTAAAGAATCACCTTTTGACCTGGAAACATTCTCTGATAGTGATTATAGTGGGTCCAACCTTGACAGGAAATCCACAACAGGTGGTTGTCAATTTCTTGGACAAAGACTTATCTCATGGCAATGCAAGAAACAGACCATAGTGGCTACTTCTACAACTGAAGCTGAATATGTAGCTACTGAAAATTGTTGTGGACAAGTATTGTGGGTTCAAAATCAACTGCTTGACTATGGTTTCAATTTTATGAATACCAAAATCCACATTGATAATGAAAGTACAATCTGCATTGTGAAGAACCCAGTGTATCATTCCAAGACAAAGCACATCGAGATACGCCACCATTTTATAAGAGATTGTTATGAGAAGAAGCTCATTAGTGTGGAGAAAATTCACACAGACTTAAATGTAGCTGACCTATTGACTAAACCTTTTGATGGACCACGGTTTAATTACTTAGTGGTCAGTATTGGTATGATAAACCCATAGCTACATTTAAGGGGAGGCTTAGTTGTATAGTTTGTATAAGTCTGATAGTAAGGTTAACTAAAAACTGGCTTAAGTAGGATTAATTCTGGTAGTTAAGTTATATTAATTTGGGTAGTTAATTTAAGTTAATTCTGTCTATACAAACTTGCAGGAATAGCATGGATTTATAGACGTAAGGCAGGTGTGCTAAGGTCTTTGTTTTGTAAGTCTTCAGTAAATACTTAATTCTGGTTGAAAAAGAGTTAATTCAGGTTGAAACATAATTAATTCTGGTTGACCAAAGTTAAGTCTGGTAGTGTAAATTTTAATACTGGTAGGTTATTGTTAGTACTGGTTGCGGGAAAATTGACTTTCTTCTGCTTTAACACTGTTTTATACCTTTGCTGGTTGCGGGAAAATTGATTTTTGCTGTTTAAACACTGTTTAAATGTTACCGTTACAGATTTTTACGGCGCTATTGTCGTTAAAAGAGAAGCTATAAATAGATAAAGTTTGATTTCTCTTTCATACTTATCTTTTATTTACTCTCTCCCTCTTATCAAAGTAAAAATCTTCTTTATCTTTACAAAGGATATATTCAATTTTCTTTTTACCAGCATCTAGCACCTCACTCGTAACTAAACCCAGTAATTTTCAGTCCACATCACTACCTTTTATTGCAACTTTCAAATCATGGCTCAATTAAAATACTGCGACAAACATAATCAAGTGGGATTTTTGCGCAAACCTGACGAAAGTGCAGGGTTTGCAGAGATAGTGGATTTTCTAAGAGGTTCCAACCTCAGGTATGCTTTAACTAATAATCCTACTATCCATGATTCCCTAGTCAAACAGTTTTGGCAGACTGCTACTGCCACAACTCTTGCTGATGGGACTCTCGAGTTAAAAGCAACTATTGATACTATTGAGTATACAATCACTGAGGCATCTATTAGAAGTAAGCTTCAATTAGCAGATGCTTCAGGGATTACAAAGTTGCAAAATAATAGAGATTTTGAGGGATGGGGCATATGGGGTATCCTACTGATGGATCTTTTACCTTTTGGAAAAGCTTTTTCACACCCTAATGGAGATTCTTAGTCCACCATATTTTACATTGTATGAGCTCTAAAAGTGGTGGATGGGATCAATTTGGTAGCAATATTGCTACTGCCTTGATTTGTCTTTCCACTGGCAGAAGTGGGAAACTTGAAAAGCAAAACAAAGTTTTTGATGTATCCTCGTTTTCTGCAACTGATTTTGGATATACAAACTGAAAACAACCACCCTTATCTGGCTGTAACCTTGACCAAAAATATTTTTGGAAATATGAAAAGGGGTTTTAGAGGGGTACCAAGACCTTTTTTGCCTGCTATGTTGTCTATTGTTGATCCAAGTGCAGGACAAGAAGCTCCATCTGTCACTCAACCTCAACCATCATCTAGTATGGTACCACCAACACCACCTACAACTCAACCCATACCATCTGAAGCCACAACTATTCCACCTCTATCTCAACTTGTACCACCCACACCTATTGTTAAAACTACCCTTGCATCCCCCTCACCTTCACCTTCACCTACACATGAACCAATGGAGCATACCTTTGAACAACCATCATCTGACCAACAACCACCTACACCTAGATAAGAAGATACTATTTCCCAGTTAATGATAAGGATTGATGACTTGGAGAAGCAGCTCAAGGAAACCAAACAGACCTTTGGGAAAGCTATCCTCACTTTGGTGGAAAGAGTAAAGACTTTGGAGGTTGCTTTGAAGAGAAAGACCAAGAGGGTTCTTTTGTCTGATTCTGAGGAGGAAGAAACAGAGGCTCGGAGGAGGAAGACTCATGATTTAGATCTTCTGGTTTCTTTGGTACAAGAGCTTGTTACTTCCTCAAAGACTATAAATGCTTCAGGGGAGGAACAAGTTGAAGACATAAGCCCTACAACTCTAGAAGCTGCTGCAATTTTAACAAAAGTTCACAAGATCAAGTCAGTTGACAAAGGAAAGAGATACAAGAGAAGGAAGAGTTCAAAAGAATTTGCTGGTACTGGTTTGGACTTTGAAGAAGTTAAGTTTGCTTTTGAAAAAGTTAATACTAGTGGCATTAAACTTAGTTCTGGTATTGAAGAGATTAATGCTGGCAGTTTGGATGTCAATACTGGCATTGATTCAGTTACTACTGATAGCATACCTTCTCTAGACAGAGGTAGAAGAGAAGGAAAGGCTCCTATGACAGAAGAAGAAGAGACTCAAGCTTCTAGAAAGACAAAAGAACAAATTCTTCAAGAAGAACCAGGACTTGCTGAAGCTATCAGATTAGATGCTTTAGAAAAAGTTTTGGAAAAGGAAGAAGTGGCCAAACAAGTTCATTTGGATTCACTTCTAGCTCAAAGGGTGGCTGAAGAGCAAGAATTAACAGAGGAACAAAAGAAAAGGAAGGCTTAAGTTCAGTTTGAAGCTTAATCTTATACTGAAGAAGATTGGGACACTATTATAGCAAAGCTTGAAGCAAATGCAGAATTGAAGGAGAGTGTGCTTGGAAAGGATCTTACTGTTGAAGATTATGCAAAAAGGATGGTTGAGTTGGTAAATAAAAAGAAGAAACACTTTGTAGAGGAAAGAGCTAGAGCAAAAAGGAATAAGCCCATGACTCAAACACAGCTCAGGAATTATATGTCAAACTTTCTAAAGAATCAAGGGACATGGAAGTTGACTCAGTTGAAGAAGTTGAATTTTGAAGAAGTAAAAGCAGAATTTGAAAAATTAATTAAGCAATTGGATACTTATGTCCTTATGAACCTTGAAGCAACAAAGGAAAGTCTGAAGAGATTTGGTGAAGAGCTCCAAACTAAAACTGCAAAGAAGCTAAAGTTTGATGATGAAAGTACTCAACCAACAGAGGAGAAGGTTGAAGAAGACAAAGATGATAAGCCAACCAAGAAGACTGGAAATAGGAGAAAACAGATAGCAAGGAAAGGATTACATACAGACCTTGATAAGGATGATTCTAAAGATTCAGATGAAGAAGATGTGACACCCCCAAATTTACAACGCAACGGAATACAATATTGGGGTGCTACTTCATAATATAAGTTCACGAGTCACG
>BQNB010203139.1:0-10785 GCA_026074375.1 Tanacetum coccineum | reverse complement strand
TATTAGGAAAAAAAATTAATTGTCTTTATATATATATATATATATATACTCACTTTTCAGTTCGGTTTTCGGCTCAGATTGCTAAACTCATATCCAACACGAAAACTGAATTTATAATTCGGTTCGATTTTGACAAATTTGATTCGATTTTTGGTTTTTTTGGTTTTTCACCCTAAAGGTGATGGTGAGCATGAGCCCAACAAGAAGCCTAAAACGAACATTATGAAGTGTAGGAGTCCAAGACAAAGGCCCAATAGACGTATTTGAAAATGGAATAAATGAAATGATAAATTTGTGGTTCATTTGGCCTGAAAATATCTGTATTCGTTGGTATGGCGTACACTAGTCTTTATTCTCCAACCGCCGTAAACCACCACCATCGTAACTCATCGATGCTCACCCTTCATCATATTAATTCAACTAACTTAATAATAATTTCACCATACACCACTAAATGGGTTTCCTCATCATCACTGTCGCTGAATTCGAAAATACGGTGCGGTGCTTTGAGTCCTCGTCCTCCGGATTCTGGCCCACCTTCTGATGACGACCAGGATACAAACTCAGGTATTTCTTTTTTCTTATGTATTTGTTATTCTATTTTCAACAAACATCTATACTACATATATAAAACATTTTAGACCATCTATTTTCATTAAATGCAAATACAATTTTTTAAGTAATACAAAATTTAATGCATGATGTACAACATCTTATGCAAAGATAATTCTCACCTCTCTTTTCATTAAATGCATATTTTTTTAAGTAATACAAATTCTTATGCATGCTCTACAACATTTTATGCAAACAATAATTCTGTCATACACGTCTTTTTTCATTCAATGCAAAAAATTAAGTAATTGATTGATACATATTATACGATCTTTAATGCAAACAACAAAGAGTTAAAATTTAATAATACAAACATTTATGCAACATGTACAATTAACCAATTTACAACATACTTATTGATTGGTCAACACATAATGTTATTATTAAAACACACAATACTAATTAATGTAATTTTTTAAACACCTTTAAAATGAAAAGTACATGTTATTATACTCATTGTACAAACTAATAAAACACACAAAGCTTTATACAATTTATATGCTAATACATATGGTTTTGAACGCCGGACTGGGCCAACGGGTTCAACCGAGAACATGAGTGGTCACTGGTTCGGATGGCAAAGAAAAGACGTCTGAAAACGAACCGGAGAGAAGTGGTTGGTAATTTGACGAATATAATTATTAAGTTTAAGGCTCTATAACGAGCCATTATATGTTCAAAATGGAGTTAGTGACAATGAGATATTGAGTCTCGAAGAAGGATGGTTGAAATGGAAGGAAAAATAGTTAAAATAAAGTTATGACTTGTGTTTGAAATCTCACTCTTAAATGGGCTATTATGTTTTGCTTTAATGAGTTATAACAACGAATTGATGACTCTTAAATGGCTATTATGTTTTGCTTTAATAAGTTATAAGAGCAAATTACTGAGTCATTAACTAATATTAATTGATTCACCATAATCAACCACAATTTACAATAATAAATAAAGCTTATACAATTTATAGCTAATACATAATAACGCCAGACTGGCAAGGGTTTCAAACCGAGAACAAGGAGTGGTCACGCTTTCGCATGGCAAATAAAAGACGTCTGAAAACAACTGAATAAGTGGTTTGGTAATTTGACAATAGAATTATTAAGTTTAAGGCTCTATAACGAGCCTGTTCAAAATGGAGTTTGTGACAATGAGATATCGAGTCTCGATCGAAGAAGGATGGTTGAAATGGAAGGAAAAATAGTTAAAATAAAGTTATGACTTGTGTTTGAAATCTCACTCTTAAATGGGCTATTATGTTTTGCTTTAATGAGTTATAACAACGAATTGATGACTCTTAAATGGCTATTATGTTTTGCTTTAATAAGTTATAAGAGCAAATTACTGAGTCATTAACTAATATTGATTGCACCAATATAAATGTGTATAAATTGAAGGCAATCTCAACCATTCTAGAGATACCACACATCAATATCACACAAGAAATACGAGCTCCATTCATACGTTCTTCACCAATCTTTTCCATCAGAAGCACACAGTTTTCTGTGATCTTTGAGGCAAGTTTGTCAAGTCCGATTGTACAACAACTTTGAACGTTGTACCTTGGAAAACAGACGACGAATCTATTATAAGGGAATTGTGTTAAACACGAGCCTCGTGTCATGACCTTTTACTGCTTTTTTTATTTATCGTTCATAGTGACTTCTGCTTGTACCCATTCTATAAAAATGGGTGAACCGGGCCTGATCGGGGTCATTTTTTTTTCTCCGATTAATTACAGGGTACCCGCCGACCCGCCGCTTTGCAACCGCAGGTAGCACTACAAGTATTTACAGAGTAGTCCCTAGATACTATTTGGTTCTTATCTTTTTATTAAAATTTGGTATTCTCGTTGCGTTGAGTTTATCGAAATTTCGAATTTAGCCTTAGTTTATTTAGAAAAAAAATTCCTGAAACAGAACAACCTCAAACTAAGATAAAACGCAACTCATTCTAAGACGCAAAGAGGCGATGGCCTGAGTCCTGAGTGCACTAAGCTGGTGACAAGTTTTCAATTTTCACATATGATACTGTTAAAACTACCCGGCAAAGTATGAGAAGAAATTAAAATATAAATCCTTCAAAATTAAAGAGGGAAATAGTTTGATTTTGATAATGTAATTAGTTAAAGCACAGCTCTTCAAGAACTGATTATATCAGGTTATCTTCTATAAACGTAAGTACCTTGTGAAGAGAAACAAGTTGTAAGGATGTAGGACATAGATGAGTCGTCATAGAGGAGAGAAGAAGTAGAGATACTTTTTGTTGAATATATTCTAAAGGTAAAGTCGACTCGAACCCATGGCATTCAAACAGTAGTTTTGAGTATATTATGTACTGTCAAAATAAAAATTTACAAAAAAGGACCACATTTGACCCAAAATCCCTGTGGTGCAAAGATGAATGACCGAGGATTGTGTGTGCCTTAAGCACGATAAACAACATAGCTGCTAGGAAACCTACAGAGGCCCCTAGCACGACCTAGAACGCAGGCCAATCACAATCATGTTGTGGGAAGAAATACAATTTTACTGAAAAGGTGACAAGCATTGTGAAATCTTATGCTATAAGCTCTAAAGAACGAGGCTGCTATCCCTGTAATCAATTTCCGGTTAATTGCTTTGCAGTTAGCTAGGCTATTCTTGATTACCGTCTGGCAGAGATTGACGGAATAGGAACTGTGTCTGATAAATTAATTTTATCCTTATAAAATCCAATCAACTTGAGAACCGCACTCTTGAGAGGGGGTTTTAAGCCCGCCCTCTGGATTCATATTACAATAGCAATAATTCTAGCGCTTTTGTAGTGGGATCTGACTAATATAAAAATACTGATGGCAGGACAAAATTAGAAAAAGTGTGAACTAGGATTAGTATATTACCATATATGATGTCGCATTAATGTCCTTTTGGTTCTTGATATCTATTCATGTTAGTGGCGTTTTTGAGGATATAGCTCCATGGAAGGTAGCTTATCTGATGACATAGTGATGCTGCATTCTAGCTTCTTACTGAATTGCTGTTATCAATGTTCTATGCGAGGTAGTAACGAATGTTATTATGTTCATTAACAGGTTCAGTTGCATCTTTCTCTAGACTTCAAGAAAGTGTTCAGATATTTTTTGCTGTTCTTTTCTGGATGTCTCTCTTCTTTTGGTCATCTGTATGGGATGGAAGGAATAATGGCAGATCCGACAAGGGACCTAGATTTTGGAAATAAATCTGTAATAAGTTAGCTTGTACAGTATATATGTCTTGATAAAACTAGGTCAATTGCATAATGAAACAGCAGCTGCTACATAAGTAGCCAAACAATCCTATAGCTATGAAAATATTCATTGTAATATACAGTATAAGTTTTGCAGATACCTTACTAGTCACTGTTGGTTAGTTTCTAGACGTTTGATGATTACTAGTATCATACGGCTCTATTATCTTCAAAGCTTGAATCTGTAATTGTGGTGTCCTTTTGTTATTTGCCAAGTGTTCGATCAATATAATTTAGAGATAAGTGAGTACATTATTCTCTGTAGTGAACTTGTGTCGTGTCAGTCTCTTTCGGCTATTGCTATCTATAGGTCTATCAAGAACCAGATCAAGACTGGAGCCATCTTCATTTTTAAGGACAACTAATTGTTAAAATACAGGTGTCTGCCTTTAGCTTGTTGTTTCCATCCAATGGTCCTGGTTAAATCCAAATAATTGAGTATAATGCCAATTTATTGGTCTTTCCCTTTTTTGCTTAATAAGGCCTATCATATACCTTCATTTTTAATCATGATGAACATCTGGTTTTAGACATGCCCTACTATTTTTTTGGGGCAAAAGTGTTGGCTGTTCATGTGACATTTGATATTAAGATATGTCCTTTTAACTTGTGTACTGTGTGTACTACTTCAGCGTATATTTGTAAATAATAAAATACAAAAAGTATAATATGTTATTTATAATATAGAGTTAGTAATATAGGGGGTTAACTCTGTTATAACCGTGATTGGTTTATTAGAGCTAATTGGCTTCGCAAAGTAGGGATTTTGTTCTCATTTGTAAACAGTGTATGACAGTGTGTGTGTAATGAAATTTATCTCTCAAATCCTTACCAATTCATGTGTCTTTAGTATTGGTATATTCATTGCTTCCTATATAGAACTACGACTCAATTGCATATCAAATTAGTGAAATGATAATTTGATTGATTGTGCTCCTTAAGGTTTTTAATTTGATTATTTGATTCACATTCTATTCAGTCTGATTTAATTGGTGATACGTCAATGACGACTATAAACCCTAATTTGGCTTCTGACTCGAATACATGCAATGATGCTAATGGCCTTGTGCATATTGGTAGTTTAGATAAAACCCCTATAAATGGAAGTAATTTCCTTGCCTCGTACAATCAAAATAGCGTTGGGAGCTAAATATTAGTGTAATGCATACATAGGTATGATAAAACTAGCTAGGCCGATTTTGTAGAAATACAGCATTTGGTAAATAAGTAGCCAAACAATCAGATAGTTACGAAAATGCTCATTGTAATGTATTTGTAGATCTTTTCCGTTCACTTTTATATAGTCCTAAGATGTTTGATGATTACTAGAATTCCCACTGTTATGCGTTGTTGTGCTTGCTTAGAAACATGGTGATTAATATATGTAGCTTTCTTGTAATACTATGATATTTTGGTCGATATACTTTAGAGATATAAATGGGTAGATTTTTCTCTGGAGTACTTGTGTTATGTCAAAATCTTTTACATCTATTGCTATCTGCATGTTTCCGTCGCATAAACAAGACCAAGACCGGAGCTATCTTAACTTTTAGACCTCTCTAATTGGAAATATACGCGTCGCGTTTAGCTTTTGTTCTTTCCACATGGACTTGGTTAAATCCAAATTATCAAATACAATCCCTCTCTACCCTCTTTCCCCTTTTCCAGCATCTTAATCTAGACCGTTCGTACCAGTAATCCATCCGTTTTTTTTTGATGAAAGACATCTGTTTTTGCCCTACAATCCTCTTTGTTCGAAAATATCAGACTGTATCGTATCATGTGAACACTATGACATTTTTGATTGAACCATTATCCCTATATATAGGGCCCATGATTAACTCCAGATGTTTATGGTTATGTATTAAGATTTATATATAAAGTTTGGATCCATATTTGTCTATATTAAAAATGACAAAATAAACTCCCTGTAACTTGGTTTTGTTTTTCTAAAACCAATTAAAGTTTGATTTGGTTGTGTGGTAATGTACATTCTATAAAACCAAATAATATCATACATTGATTATCTAAATAAGAAACACTGATCAACCTAACAGTATGGATGGATCTCTTTAGACTTCATTTTTCTGACTTATCTTTTTGATATTTGTTTTGAGCCTCAAACGTGTAATATTGATTAGGAATACCTGATATTATAAAGTAGTTAAACAGCTAACTGAAACTGTAGTAGTATATCAGCCATTATCAAATGAAAGGTATGTTCAATTATTTCACACAAGTCCAAAGGCCACAAAACACAACAGAATATGTATCTTATATATAACCCATGTGTATATGGCACAAGTCCATAGGCCATCTTATATAGTTATATCTTTTTCAGTAATAAGTTTCTTGAAAAGAGCTTCACTCCATACTCTCCAACTTTCTATGTACTAAAAAGTACATCCAATTATGCTGTTGAGATGCTCTTCAGCACCTATCTTCCATTCCCTTCCATCCAAACAATCATCACCCCAACCCGGGGTATTCCTAACCCGAACCAACCGCCGTCAACTCCATTGTGTATCTTCTCAGGAACGGGTTCAGGTGAACCGTTGAAAAAGAATGTTGGTGGCGAAAGCAATAAAATGCTGCAGACAGGTGTGATAGGTGGTGGGGGTGACAATGGAGGGAGATTATGCCTTGGTCATGGGAATAGATCTGGTGGTGGTTCGGATCATGGACATGATAAAACCGATTTGTATTACCAAAAGATGATGGAGGCCAACCCTGAAAACGCTCTGTTGCTAGCAAATTATGCTAAGTTCTTGAAAGAAGTACATAAATTTTTAACTTTGTTACGTTCATATAAGTTTTATTTCTATATGCCAATAACTAAATACAACTCTTGTTTCAGGTTCGGTGTGATCACAAGAAGGCGGAAGAGTACTATGAAAGAGCAATTCTTGCAAATCCAAGTGATGGAAAGGTTCTGTCACTTTATGCTGATCTTATATGGCAGATTCATACTGATGCTGGTCGTGCTGAATCTTACTTTAATCAAGCTGTCGAAACCGATCCTAATGACTGGTAAACATCTAATCCTATGCAAGTTTTGGAAAATTTAGTTATGTTTTGCAATTTGTGATGGTCTAATTTTTATGGAAATAGGCTCATTAAGTTTATGAATTTCATGTTTGCAGTTATGTTTTAGCTTCTTATGCTCGATTCCTTTGGGACGCAGAGGATGACGATGACGTGGAAGACGAGTTTAACTTAATTAGCTCAAAACCCGAGATGTTTACAGGTTCCTCACACGGATTTCCTGTAACTGTGGTTTAGTACATCTAATGATATTTTGCTTTGATGTTAACATATGAATACTAATAACCAATAAGACTTTTTTGTAATAGACGTGATTGGTGTTGCGTCTAACCTTTTATGATGTTGATTACTTATCTAAACAAACGTAATAGCGAAATGTGATATGCACCCGAATGTTGTTTAGTGAAGTATTATTGGTACTTGCAACGATAACGTCTCAGTCATGTCCGAAAAAATCAAGAGAGATGCATGTAGATTTTTTCCATACTTGAATAAAAGCTTACTATTAGTATATTACTTAACACATAATCATTTGTGTTATGGTAGCTCACAGTTTCACATGCTTTTGACATATCAAAAATTAAAAGAAGATTAAATCATGACAGAAGAATCTCATATAGTTTGCTTAAAGTTTAACAAGGTTTCTATGTTCGAATGTTCCATAACCAACCTAAACCCGAACCAATCACTAAACCAATCGCCAAGAATAAGCTCATTACAATTCCAGCGATGTTTGATTCCTCAACTTGAACAAATTTAGGAGCCATGATCATAAGAACACTAGTCAAATACCCGTTGCTAACTCCCAACAGTAACGTTAAAAGTGACACCACAGCCTCGTTTCGCAACCATCTGGGTCCAAAAACACAACCCATAAAAAGAGGATAGAACATAACCCTTGCGACACACCCCCATACAACCCATCTACTCCTCTTAACCACATAAAGTGCGGTCAAACACTTTCCTGAGAAATCACCAACATTAAAAGCTGTTAACAAGAACACAGGATACCAATCACCAAAAAGCGTTGATTTAACATTCTCACTCAGATATCCTGGGAAGATTGATAAGGTCACTAGGTAGATCAAAACCATGCACATTACTAGCCATCGAAGTTTCTTTAGGACATTCATTGTTTTTGGTGGTTTGGATTCGTTTTTTGGTTGGTTATCAAGCTGTGGTTTGGTGGTGTAATGTCGAATGTTTGGTAATTTGTGGAGGAGGTTGGTGCAGATGATGCAAAGGAGTTCAATGAAGGTACTGGTGAAGAAGTAGATATGTGTGCTTGTGCGAAGGCCTTTTCTTGAGTGAGGAAGTGAAGCCTTGGTTATGATCCTTAATATGCATACCAGTACCCCTGCATCAGAGTCAAAAACAAATTTACATATCGAGTATAGGTTTTTTTATTATATTTTGATTAAGTGGCCAAGCTATAAAGTTAGCTTAAAAACCTCCATATTGTTATGTTCACTACTTTTAGGTCTGCAACTTCACCTAGGAGAGAATGAGAGATACCCTATATAGATGATGTTATGGATCTCTCTTAATCCTAGCTGGTTTTCGAATAGGTGTCGGAATTGTTCGTTAGATTGGTTTACTTAGGTGTGTGACCCGAGTATGCTTGTAATATATTCATTGTTGTATTGTTGTAGCATATTTTTCTAGTTACTTGCGTGCTGATTCTATATACTGCACGTTGCCATTCAAAGAAAAGGTCCAAAAGGGACTAAAATTTCAAAGACAATGCCAGGTCTGGTAAAAAATACTCATCATGTTACTAGCTTTTAAAATTACGGTAGTAAAAGTGACCGGGTTAGTGATTCTTTGTGAAAGGTTTGGGTCACAAGCTTTCATAGTTACGGTAGTTTTAAACATTACAAACTTGCTTTTCCTATTAAAAGAGAGATTAGTTTTTGAATAAGTCCAAATAACCAGGTTTTTGACACAACTCATATTACCAATTTTTAAAACTTTTTAAGTGTTTAAACTTGCCATTTCTAATAACTTGACCAAGTAATTGTTAATGTTAACATACATATAAAAAATGATTACTACCCAAAAACCAAACAATCTTAATTAGAAGATGTGTTATTGTTACTTTAATTACTAATAAATGCAAATCTGTGACATTAATGCGTACCCGCAGATGCATTGCCAGCAACAACAGCCTGCATATACCGATCAGGCAATTTACCTGTAGCACCAATTAAACTCCCACCAGTTAACCCTTCAGCAAAACCAGTAACAACAACCATCAAGACCAAAACTACAAAAGCCGAATTCGAGCCTCTTTTAGCCTCGTCCCAGTGACCAATCCAATCAGTCACTGGTGCTACCATCAAGGCTAAAACAAACAAACCATAACCAAAGTTCATCCTCTTTTGAAAACTAGGTAACTTTGTTTTGCTAGACAAATGTGTCATGATAAAAAGAACCAACGTTGCTGCTAACATATATGCAACAGAAAACACTTTGGTGACATGTTTTGTTGGATAAATGTCTTGAAAGTAATCAACTGCTGTGATGAATGAGTTCCATGGGACTAGGTAGCCTGCTCCTAGTAAGAAATGGATTGTGTATGTTATGTTGTACGGGTCTTTTTCGTCGTGTTGATCGGTTGTTGCAATTGCTTGTGGTGGTACATTTTGGTTTTGCATTGTGTTGTTAGAGATGATTTTGCTTCAGGGACTAGTTTGTTCAGAGGGTTTGTGTTTAATGTTTTATGTGTTTAGCAATTATGATAGTTTGTTGGTTTAAATGCAGAAGTAAATGTTCCAGGACTTCATTAAAAAAAGTTGACACGTAGATATGGTCATGCTAGAAACAGAGTAATGGACAGAGGTGACCGTAGAGGACACCGTTACGTCAGCGTCAACTCAGCTTTCTTTCTCTTAAACTGCACAGTGACTAAATACATGTAGTGGTGACCGCAGAGGACACCGAACAATTTTTTTTTTTAAAACATGACATTAATAATTAAACATTTTACAAATTAAAATACGGAAATAAAGTACATTTTCTTCTAGTGTTTCTCTTCAGGCTTCTCCATCTAGATGTAGTTGATGTAACTACAGTAAGATATACATCTAGAGTAATGTAACTCTTCTGCAGTAAGGTATACATCACCAATCTCATGTGTCTGTGATGACGAACCACCTATATGGGTTTCTGAGCGGTGGTTGTATTTTTCATGTATCCAAGCTAACTTAGCATTCATTTGTTTTTCTAGTTTTGACGCATTTCTGTACATAGAAAGATTTAGCTCGTAATCTTTATCAGAACCTTCTTTTAAGAAAGTGTCGATCAAAGCACGACTCTCTTGTGGAATGTGATTACATTTCTCGTATGCTTTTCTAAGATCTTCTTTAGGGTATGTTTGGCGACACATAGCAATAGCAGTAAGCGGTAGCAGTAGCCGAAACAGTAAGCAGGAGCAGTTAGCAGGAGTAGTAAGCGGTAGTTGTTTGTTTAAAAAGGTTTTTGATAACGTAGCTGTAAGCTGTAATTTAAAAATATAAAATTACGAAAAAGGGCAAATAACCTAACCAAAGAAATTATAAATTTTATAATTGAGGGCATACATGTAATTTTTTAACAAACTACTTGGAGCAGAGTTGAAATGCTTTTTCAAGAAGAATTTGAGAATGAAGCGGTTAAACAATATTCAAACGCTTGTTGAGGTGTTGTCAAACAAGATTTTCATCCAAAATGCTTACTGCTTGCCGCTTGTCGCTCCTAAACGCTTCAAAACGCTTGTTGCCAAACACAGTCTTAGTTGTGCATGTATTATCAAATTGCAAGGCTAAATCCAGAATCGCTTTCTGATGAACCATATATTCGTCAATTTGTTTTTGAACCAAAGCT
>BQNB010203138.1:0-10785 GCA_026074375.1 Tanacetum coccineum | reverse complement strand
TATTTCAAGAAATATTTTGCCTAGGATCACATTTATAGTTTACTTAAGGAAACAAGTATAGTTTTCCTATTAAACATGTTTAAATCGCCTAAGTTAACCAGTGTTTAGTTCGTCTAGGGACATGTTTAAATCGCCTAAGTTATCTAGTGTTTAGTTCGCCTAGGGACATGTTTAAATCTCCTAGTTATCTTGTGTTTAGTTCGACTGAAAAACATTTTTAATTCGCCTAGACAATATTGCTTAGTTCGTCTTACTTGTTTAGTTCGCCTCCCTATACTTGTTTAGTTCGCCTAAGTGAAATTGTTTAATTCGCCTAAGGGAACATGTTTAGTTCTCCTTTACAAAATGTTTAATTCTCCTTAACAAAATGTTTAATTCGCCTGAACCAAAAATGTTTTTTGCCTAAAATCTTTGTTTAGTTCGCCTTAGATTTCAAAATTACAGATTTTAAGAATCTGTCACTTAACAAAACATAGAAACCACAAGCAACACAACATCATTTAAAACATTAAATGACCATGAAAATTTCAACTTTTTAAAGTTTTAACTTGTCCGAACCCTTAATCCTAAGATAATCAAGATTTTGGTGTTAAGTCTTCTTTTAGCTCACTCAAACGTTCACAAAGGGTTAACACAACATTCATAAACATAAACCTACGAATATTTTTGTGTTCATTTTCCTTTTCCTAAATTTTCAACTACAAGAATCAAACAATAAAGGGTTTACACGACATTCATAAAACATAAACTCTACGATTATTATTTGTTCTTTACCCTTTTCCTAAATATTCGAACTACAAGAATACCACAACAGCCGCATAACATAATGATATGATGACCATATGAAAAACTGTTTCAAACTCAATCAATTTAGGTATTAGACCACTTTTATTTTCGAAGAACCCTAGACCAATTTCTAAGGTTTTCGAGCAACATATGATGTTTTATCCTAATTCCTTTTGATAAGAAGCTTGTTAGAGAGTAATGAACATATTCCTAATTTACCTTCAGGTTTGAAATACACGTTTTCTTGGCTCTTGAAGGTTGGACGAGTTTAGCAATGTAGGAGGGAAAAAAATCTAAGTGTGTTTGTGTTTTTGTGTGATGAACAGCGGGTAGGGGTGTTTGTTGTTTAAAATCTTTTGATTTTGACACAAATGCCCTTTCTAGTACATAACCTTTTGCATTTTTCTTTAATAACTTTCCTTAGGTAAAACTAGTTACACTTTTAACACTTTTAGTCCCTAAATGTTTTAATAAACTAGTCTAAGCTATAAGTTTGCTATCAAGACCTTAAAGGCATAAACACATAACATATTAAGCGCAAATGAGTTAAATTTGATTAACTCCCCTTTAAATATTAATCTGTTATTAATTAAAAACATTTTTCCTTTTATTACTATAATGAATTTTAAATAATATAATTTGACAATTTCTCTCCCTTAAACACTGACTCGTTTTATATTTAAAGAGCTTTAGTCGTTTTTTGAGTGGTCAGATGTCTTGAAAAATCATTTACTGATGAATTACTGAGATGATTATTTTATTTTGAGAATCAACACCATAAAAATAAGATTTCTCTTATTTTGACAAAGAGATGCAAAGGAAGTACGGGTTGTGTTACAAAGTAAACACAAGCCTTTGCATGGTCATAAAGTAGACCATGCCCGAGAAAATAAATTCCCATTGAGAGGTCAAATTTTCTTTTTGTCAAAATACATGCCTTTAAAATGATGACCGGTTGCTATCTGAAATAATAGCAAGCCATATGACATGTTTTCTATTCGAACTTTATTTACAGCTTTGTGGCATTATTGAAATCGATGCTAGAAAGCATGTCATGAAAATATATTTTTGTATTTTCTAATTTTTTTAATTTTGTATTTTCTTTTTGAAAAAGGGTTTATATAAAATGAAAAATCTTTTTGGGTTTTTATGATTTTCTTATATACATAGTATATAGGATACGTGAAGAGTTACCACCATTACTCTTCGGATTAGTCTGCCAGCTTTTACAGCATTTTCGAAGACATGCTTTGCATTCTAAGCTTTTTTAGGAGAAATTCAAGTCTTTCTCTTACCAATGGCTTGGTGAAGATATCTGCCAGCTAATATTCCGTGTCGACGAAGTAAAGCTCAACCACCTCATTTTCCACTTGCTCCTTGATAAAGTGATATCGGATGACTATATGCTTGGATCTTGAGTGTTGGATGTTGGTGCAACATAACTCAATTGCACTTTTATTATCGCAGTACAGTGGGATTTTGTTGAATCTAAGGCCATAATCCGTCAGTTGTGATCACATCTATAGAATTTTAGCACAACATCTGGATAGAGCAATGTATTCAGCTTTTGTACTGGATATTGCGGTGCTCTTTTGTTTCTTTGACGACCAACTCACCAATCTATCCGACAAGAGCTGTAGACTTCCCGATGTACTTTTTCTAGTATCTTGACAACCGGCATGATCCGCGTCTACATAAGCTGTTAGTGAAATACAAGAATCCTTCGAATACCATAGACCCATATTAATGGTTCTTTTTAGGTATCGAAAGATTCGTTTCACAGCATGTAAGTGCTTTTCGGTATGCTTAGCCTGATACCGGGCACACATGCAAATATAAGGTCTGGTCTACTGGTTGTAAGATACATAAGGGAGCCAATCATACCATGATAACGTGTGGCATCAACGGCTTTCCCTTGTGGATCTTCATCAAGTTTAGATTTCTCCACCATTGGAGTATCCACGGGGTCAACGGTTTCCATACCATATTTTTTAAAAATTTCGGTAGCATATTTGGATTGGTTTAAAAAGATGCCTCTAGGACTTTGAGAAATTTGTAATCATAAAAAGAATGACATTTTGCTCATCATCGACATCTTGAATTTAGAACACATGATTTAAATTTTTTTTCACATAGTTCTGGTTTAGTGGAAGCAAATATA
The DNA here is from genome assembly GCA_026074375.1 of Tanacetum coccineum. Lineage (NCBI taxonomy): Eukaryota > Viridiplantae > Streptophyta > Magnoliopsida > Asterales > Asteraceae > Tanacetum > Tanacetum coccineum. Next base: position 7,838 of record BQNB010203138.1, on the reverse strand, counting down.
ATGTCATCTATGTATATTTGTACTAGTACGATGTCTTTGCCTTCACGTTTGACGAACAATGTGGGATCAACCGTTCCTTTGGAGAATTCTTGAGATTGTAGAAACAACGAGAGCAAATACCAAGCTCTTGGAGCCAGCTTTAACCCATAAAGGGCTTTCTTCAGCTTGTACACGTGATTGGGATTCTCTAGATCTACAAACCCGTCTGGTTGACTGGCATAGACCTCCTCTTGTAGAATACCATTCAAGAATGCGGTCTTCACATCCATTTAGTAGACGACCATGTTCATGTGAGCAGTAAATGCGATGAAGACACGAATGGCCCCGAGTCGTGCAACCGAAGCAAAAGATTCCTCAAAGTTGATGCCTTCTTCTTGACAATATCCACGTACTACCGACCTTGACTTGTTTTTTAAAACACCTCCCACTTCATCTAGTTTCACCTTGTAAATCCACTTCAAGGTAATAATCATCACACGATCTAGACGAGATACAAGCTCCCAAACCTCAAGACGTTCAAACTCATTGAGTTCTTCTTGCATGGCTTCAATCCATCAGGATTCCGTCAATGCATTTTTATAACTTTTAGGTTCAACTAAGAAGAGGAAAGCATCATAGTAACAAAACATGGCTTCAGTGTGTAGTTAGAGTCTTGTAGAGATAGGTGTAGAAGGATCACCAATAACATTTTTGAGAGGATGATCCTTGGTCCATTTTCCTATGTGTTCTTGTGGTTGGTTTACTGAGTGCACATTGGTAGGGATAACAATCCGAGAGGATGATTCTTCAGAACTTTATTCTAGAATTAGAAGACCAAAATAAGGATCATTATCCATGTGTGCAACTTTAATGTCATGATACTCTTCTTTAACACCGAGAGGAATGACTTGAGGATGTGATACTAGTAGGAGTTTGTGAGGTACTTGTAGATGGTGCATCTTGATCAATTGTAGTTGAGGAAGGTGTACCGGTTGAAACAGCAAGTTCTTCAGCAGCTACTAGAGGAACAAGATGATCAACACTTGGTGGAGGCGTGAAGAACTCATCAAACATTGGCTGATGATTATTCTCGGTTTACTTGGGTGAAATTCCTATGGTCAAAGGATACAAATGATTATTCTCAACAATAACCAGTCGAAATGAAGCAGGTTTACTTGGCTGATGATCAACACCTACTAGGTTACAAATGAAGCAGATGTGTTTACGAAATGCAACCTCAAGATCAGAATCACAAAATTGTCCAGCGAAGAATAAGTTGTGTCCTAGCCCTTCCACATAGTAAACCTGAGAGATTGTAACATTTCCCAACTGACAGTCTCCATAGCCTATAATCTTTGCAATATGATCATTTCTGAATCTTACGGTACCCAGAAATTTGCTGACGAAGTTGACGAGCTGAGAGCGATTGTCGGTCATGTTCTTAGAGCATTCGGAGTCCAAATACCACAGAACAATTTAGACAACCTGAAATTGATAAGAGAAGAAGATGGAACATCAGAAATAGTAGATCCCCAAGATTAATTGGGTTTCGTAGTGTTAGGACTGATAGATTCTACATTCTTAACTTTGCTACTGGAACCTACACATCTTGATGCTTTTGGTCTCCTAATGTAAACTAGGATTCCTTTAGTTGGTGTAAGGACTGAATTGATAGTGGTTTCCTTAGTAGGCACTACTTTAGTGTAGGTAATCCTAGTTAAAGGGCACCTATTTCCAACTATAGTGAAGGTCCTGCCAGTAGGTTTCCAACTATATCCAATTTTTGTGAACACCTTTCTCGTAGGTTTCCATACATTTCTCTTTTTGTTTCTTTTAGATTTAGACTTAGAGCACACATTCACATCATTCACGTAATCAATAAGGCACATATCATGATTAGTATCAAACAAACATTTGTTACAGATAGTACACATAGATTCAGAATTAGCATTTCTCACAAAATGCTTAACAAGTGCATTACTGATAGGTTCAGAAACAAAATTCGCATTTAACATAGATTGCATTACATCAGCATTACATACAGGTTTGTCAACACGATTCTTTTTATTCTTCCTAGACTTAACGCTCCTAGATTGGTCTTCTACTTTATTGGTCTTGTTTCTACTTGATGGTTGCGAGATCCTATTTTTCTTTGTATTGCCTGAAGGCTTTGATCCGCTAGCACCAGTAGAACATTTTACTCCTGTAGAATGCAACAAAGGGTTGTTAGAGTCTTTTGTAATGTTGGAATCAACCATTTTTTTATTATTGTTTGAAGATGTGAGTGGGTCAGCAACTCTAACTCTTTTGTCCTTGTTCAGTGGCGTGACAACAACTAATTTCTCACCAGATTTTGGTGAATTAGGGCAAGTCTTAGAGACATAGACTAACAATTCTTGAACATGTTTTGTGAATCTACAAGCAGAGTCTAAGAGAGGTTCACTAGGATTCTCTTATCTCGCGTGTTCTACAAGGCCACGTATGGTGTCAGTATTTTCTATGGTCTTCTAAAGATATGTCTCATAGACAGTCCTATTGTTCTTAAGTCCATGAGAAATAGGTTTGATGTCTAGCTTAAACATTCCTGGAGCAATAGTGGTAGCATTAGGTGTTTAAACATCAGTATCGACAACATTTTTGCCTTTAATTTTCCTTAATTCATTTTTTAATGTTGCAATAGCAAAAACCTTTTCCTGGAGTTGAGCATTTAAATCTGAATTTTCAATAGACTTTGCATTGATTTAAGCAATTAAAGATTCACTATGTTCTGTAGATTAAACATGTATCTTTTTAATTGAATCAAATTGGTCTTTGTAAATTGATTTCAAATGCTCGCGTTCTTTTCTTAAATTTTCATTTTGAGAAAGTAGTTTTGCTACACTATGCTCCAGCTCAATGTTTATTGTTACAATCTCATCAATATCCTTCTTGACATTTTCCACACTATCTTTTCCACTTAAAGATTAAATCTTATCTTTTAACTTTCTTATGACAGTGTCCTTTTCTTGTGACTAAGCTTTCAATTCTTTTAGTTTAAATAATTGATTAAATGTGGGACCATTTTGGTTTACACCAAAATTGTCTCTTTGAAAAATTTCTTGATTGAGTTGAGTTGCTCAATAGGATCTAAAGAAATAACAATGGTTAGTGTATTATTAATGATTGAATAACTTTTGAACACAAGTTGTATCCGTAAACATCTTTTTCAATGAAATATTTCCTTTTGAGAAGCTCAGTCTCAAGTTCCAGACACTCAGAACACTTCTTATTTATACAATTACTCATATTTACAGATTCATTCACAACACAAGAGGTAACAATATTCATAATATCCTAAGACAATCTTAAGTCCAAGTAGTCAATACATGGGTAGTGGGAGAGATTATTTTAATTGTATGTCAAAAAGGTTCTTGTCTACAGAATACTGTTCAACAGCAGCTTCCATTTGGTTAAAGATCGTTTGAACTTCGGTAATTTCATTATTAAGATTAGGGTCAAAAGCATTGAATATGTCTTTTAAACTCTTTAAAAATAGAATTACTTCATTAATGAAAACAACTTTTGTATGTTCATAACCCCACGAACCTTTAGTTATAACATCAGGTTTGGTACGCACTTTTACCACCTTATCAAAATTGGCAAGATGGTATTTTGGTTTTTAAGACTTGTATTAACTAAACTCAATTTTGGAAGTTCAACAGGAACTTCAATTATAACAGGTGTTTCAGTTGTAGGGTTTGAAATAGGTAGTCAATAAGCTTGTTCTGCAGGCATTTCCATTTGATGAACAAAACATTTTCCAAAATCTTCAGATAGTTGATTCAATTTTACGTAATCAATAGGTTTATGAGAAACATATTGTTTAATAGCCTCTGGACCCTTTACTTTTTAGACATTTTTGATCGACTCTCTTCTTCCAAAATCAATGTCTCCTCATCATCCATCACAAGAACCACAACATGTTGTTTACAGATAACATTACCATCATATAGAGTTGGTCTAATCCGCTGAGCTTTCTTCAGATAAAATGGATTTTGATAGCCAAGAGCTTGTTTATGCGTGTTATCATATTAAACTTGTGGTGTGGTAATCATATGCAAAGTTTGCGTGGATTGATACTGTTTAAAAAGAGCGTTTTCTAGGTCTTTGTTTTTATTTCCCAAAGCAATTTCCTTGTTAATATTTCGAGATTCTTTTTATTTGAACTCAGTTTTGAGAAATGTTAGCTTTGTTGATAAAGATTCTTTTTCTTTGACGTTCTTAGAAAGATTATGTTTAAGTGTATCAATCTCTGTTTGAAAAGCTGCAAACTTTGCATTTCTATCCCTAATCATGTCATCCATTTGAGAATCTATTAATTTTTCACGTTGACTCAATTAACTTTTTGTCTTTCTTCAAATTGTTTGACACGTTCCTTATATCTTTCAAGCTCAGTGGTTAATGATTCATTTTCTAATGAATTCTCCTGATTTTGTTTATCTAAGTCTGCAGCCGTATTATGCATTTGTTCAACTAAGGACATTACCAACAAATCATGTTGTGTAGAAGAATTCATATTTTGAATACCCACGGATTGTGATTCTAGCAGATATTGAGAGTATGGAATGATATTACTATCACTTGTTATCTCATTATTTGGAGTTTCATCAATATGCGGCTGTTTAGAATATTGCATCTCTTGCACATGATCATAAATCAATTCAGGTTGATTTTATTCAGTGTATGGTACCTTAGAGAGAACATTAGAATCGAAGCTTGAAAGATTAGCCATCAAAACCGCTTTTGCTGAAGATAAGTCATCACAATCAGAGTCATAAGCATCAAGGTCTTTAGTCTGGAAGGCAGCATTCTGTGGGATCGTTATATGAGTAGCTTGTCCATCAGGAATTCCAGGATCTGCTAAGAATGCCAACTGTTCCTCTTCTAAAATCTGGCCATTCTCCTGTGCTTGAACGAGTAGCAACTTTTGTTGAAACTATGTAGAATTCCTTGGTCGTTTTGGACAAGTACACTGCCTTGCCATGTGCCATTCACCTTGGAAGTTGTAACACTTAATCACCTTTCCATGTCCACATGCATTGTTTCTGACCATTCCTGCAGCATTTCCCTGTGTACCGTTGCCAACATGGTTCTGAACTTGTCTCCCCTGAACTTGTTGAATCGTGACTCTGTCATCTTGAATGGTTGCTTGATTTTTAGGATTAGACGAAGTTCGAAGTTGGTTATTAGTTGAAGGAAATCGTGATGCCACAACTGTCAATAATGCCATTTCTTTGTTAATGCATTCAATTGGATCATCCCCTTGTTGAAATGTAGGAACAACAAGGTTAGATGCAGGTTGGTGAACTTCAGCATGTGGTTGTTGTATAACTGGTGATGGTAAGTAAGACTATGTAGGGCTGGCTGATTGTATCTGATTGACTTGAGAGTGATATGGTTGAGGGATTTAATTTTGAAACTGTGGATGATAAGTGGCATCATATGGATTAGTCACTGGTGCTGGTGTGTACATCTGTTGAGCTATTGGTGAAAGTTGTGGAGAATACTGAGGAGCATTGTGCGGTACTTGATTGTAAGAGTAAGATGAATTGGGATGATGGTTAGCAACCAAAGCAAGAGGGTCCTGATATCCTTCACGGGTTAACCGAATTTCATTAGCATGTATCTCATGTTGTTGAAGATATGCATGAAGTTGGTCATAATTAGTAGTGTGTAGATCTCTGGCTAACTTAACATCCGTGACAAATTTGCTCCATTCAGATGAAAGACAATTCAAAAATTTTATGTTCACTTGAACTTGTTGAAGAGTCATCTTATAGATGTTCATGTCATTAATGAGTTGAGCGAACCTTAAGTAATACTGATGAAGTGTTTCCCCCTTGATGTGAGTAAACTTATCAAATTCGTCATACAACTTACACTCACATTCTTGTTTTGTCAATGATGTTCCCTGGATTAATAACTTAACTCTATCCCAAATGTCTTTAGAAATTCTTTGATGATTGACAAGTGAGTACACATCTGGTGGAAGTCCTGGAAGAACAAGATTAGCAGCCCTTAGATCACAGTCAGCTTGTAGCTTTTGTGTAGCAGTTAATTCTTCATACGTCTTAACCCTTGAGTTACCTTGTTCATCAACTTCAGTTGGCCAAATTAGTGGGCCATTTTTGATTGAGTTGAGCATAATTCTTCTGTTCTCCTCACCTTTAATGAAGAGTTCCATTCTACTTTCCCAAGAGTCATACATAGTTTTGTCCAACTTTGGTGGACGATTGTCAGCACCCGCAACAATCTTGTATTCAACTAAGGTAGACATCTTGAATTGTTGTGTGAAAAGATATTATCTTCTGATCTTTCAGTGATTAGAGATTGTTGTGTTAAAGTGATGTTTGATTAAGTGATTGAGTCTTTTGAATACACGGGATTTTACAATTCTTGATAAAATAGGGAAAATAAGTTAATATTGTACGTGATTTTACAAATCAAAGAAATAACAGTACAATTCACCTTGACAATGATTAATTCGTTTAAAACAAGTGATTAATTTACCTAAACAAACTGAGTAATTTGCCTGTCTAAAGCAAGTGAATAATTCGCCTAAAGAGATTGATTAAATCGCCTTGAAGAATGCTTAAATCACCTTGTTTAATTCGCCTTCAATCCCAATTTTTTAATCGCATAAAACAAAGTGATTAATTCGCCTGATCAATTCGCCTTTAGTACTGCTTAAATCACTTGATTAAATCACCTAAGAGAAGCTGATTAATTCGCCTAACTGGAAAGTGCTTAATTCGCCTTTAGACAGATGATTAAATCGCCTGAACAAGCTGATTAGTTCCCCTGTTTAAATCGCCTATTTTACTCGCCTGTTTAAATCACCTGTTTAACTCGAAACTAAACCTTTTCAAATCACTTAAAGACACACTTTTTAAAGACTAGTAGAACCTTATAAACACAAACTTTAAGCTTTTTTTAACACAAATGTTCAAATCAAGATTTTGGACACAAAAAAGGATTTCGAACCAAAAAACTAAAAAAATGAAGATTTTTATGATTTTTCAAGGTTTAGCTTGTACAACTAGGTTATACTAATATATGATAACGAGAAAGTAAAGATCTTTATGGTTTTAAACCCACAAAAGAGTGAATACTCTTTGTATGGTTCGAACCAAACGGACAAGACAAACACGAAATAAACACGCACACGAAACCAAGCTAATCACCCCATGGCTCTTGATACCAATTGTAGAATATCTTAAACACACAACTAATGGATCGTATGGAATGGTTTAGAGAGAGAAGTAGTTGGATGAACACTTAGAGAGAGAAATGAAAGATTAGAGAAAACTTGTAATATTATGTGTGTAAAATGAACAACCAACACCCTCTCCATGTGTGGAGAGGATATTTATACAAAGAGTAAGGTTGGTTGGGCCTTAGTATCTATGGGCTTTCCATGAGCTTTTGCCTAACTAGCTTACTAAGTTTTCAAATATTATGCTACGAGCTATCTAACGATATATTGGTAGTGACCGATACTTTTTGTATTTCTAACACACATACAAGTTCTACCAATCTCATGTCATTCACATAGCAGTCATAGGCACATAGGCACATATCATTTGTCCCCAACGGATAAGAGTCAAAAAGTGGGGCTACGATAACTCACCTGAAAAGATGATAGTAGCTGAACAAGATAATCTCTACTCAACGCACAACGATACCCGGCCATGACCTAGTTAATAAGTTCACCTTAGTATTATGTTGTACAATATTGTCTTGTTGTACAAACGTTTGCATTACAGTTTACGAAAAAGTTCTCATTTCCCTTTTATCAAAGTTTCGTATCATGGTTGTGT